>JACBKR010003755.1:0-27551 GCA_014218235.1 Colocasia esculenta
CCTCGGTGAAATGAGGAGGATCTCGGAAGGCTTTGTCCTTGATGTTCACTATCGACCAGGTAGTCAAGAAGGGCCATCCAGAGGGGCAGTGGGCAAAGAAGAAGTTACTCTTCCAATTGAGATATAAGAGGGGGCTCGACCGAGGATTTGCAAACCGATCCGAGCTACAAAGTACAACCAGTCGCCCGAAGGCTTTTATGGAGAAGCAATAGAAGAAGAGGCGGGTGTTTGGTGTGACCCTAACAAGGGCACAAACAGCAAGAAAGTTGACAACCAACCTCCAAGAGTTGGGGGTCAACTGCGAGGGAGCGGCTCCCAAATGGATAAAAAGAAAAATGATGACGGGGCGCAATGGGTACTGGAAGCTAGCTCGGGCGGCTTCGGCATACATGCAGAAGCCGAGTTCCATGCAATGGTGAGCTTGGATGTCGTCAAGGACCAGCAAGGTCGTCCCCTAGTGGAAGTCCAACTTGGGTGATTCCCTACCTGCTTAAAGGTCTCGATGTTGATCTCAGAAGGCGCATCGGCGATATAGTCTGCCTAACAATGCGTCCCCGAGGTGTGTGCAGAAGGTTTGTAGGGAATGTAAGACCCAAGACTGACCCTAGGGTCACTAGGAGAATGAGAAAGGACTTCTACGACAACCTCCAACACTTGAGTGTCGGATGGACCCGCAGGAGCAGACCTCTCCTTGGATGAAAGAGGAGAAGGCGTCATGATGCGCAACGTGGAAGAAGAGTTCTCGGAGGAAGAACTCTTAGAGGAAGAACTGGAGGAAGAGACGATGTCATTGCTTACCTTTGAAGGAAGTGTGCAAAGGATGGAGAAGCTCGAGTGGCGAGAAGATGAAGAAAGCTCGTTAGATCGTGGTTCGTTGACTGAACATCTCGGCTAAGGCTCTCGCGCGTGGAAGAAAGTGTTTCATTTCGAACTCAGACCGCCCTACTTATAGTGCGGGGGGTGGGGGGGGGGGGCGTGAATAGATCCAACGATGGAAGCTCGTCACCTTCTTCGAGGCCCAGATTGCTCCACGTGGTTTCTTCTGATTGGCTACCTGATGTGCAGGGATGCGATGAACAACCAAGAGGGGAGGGGTGAATTGGTTATCGCCCAATAAAAATTCTTTTAATAGAAAATAGATTAGACTCAATCAATCAAACCTATTATGTGATATGCACAGCGGAATATAAAATGTATATAGACGAAACCGGCTATCCTAATGTGTGAAGAATAGAGGTAGAAGAGATGGATGCAAACCACATGTACGTAGGATTTATAGTGGTTCGACAAACACACCCCTATGTGCATCTACGTCCACTACCCACACCCATGTGAGGATTTCCACTAGCTTTTTTCCAGGTACAAGCGAAAACCCACACACATGGTTGTTCACGGGGACAACACAAGCCCCACCTCATTTCTTGGGGACGAGACAACCCAGCGTGTATGCGTGCATGCACTACACACTAACAAATGAACATGCTCACAGACCGAGCACACACACAGTATGATCAGGGACCTAGAAAGAACAATAAAGCATGGATGGAAGAGTCAACAATCTAAACAGTAAGGTGTATAGTTCTCCTATTCCAAAAATTCGGCCTTTGTGGTCATCTTTGCACAACGATGACTCAGTTGAAGAACTGGCCGATGTAGAACACTTCTGAACGAGGTCTTGCAAGTAGCAGCACTAGGTCTACTCCCTTCTGATGAAGAAACACATCTCAGGTATGTCTAGAAGGCTTCTGGACAATGAAGACTCATTCTTCAGACTTCTACAGCTTCAGAGCATCTTTTGGCTCTTCCTAGGGCTTCACAATCCTCCTCTGAACTCTAGGGTACAAAGCAACCTTCTTGGAGGCGTGTTCTCTTCTTCCAAAATATGGGAACATGTTGCATTGATAATCCCAAAGAGTCCCTGTATGTTTGGAAAGAGTTGGATCTTCATAAGACTCTGTTTAGGAAAGTTCATATGGAGAAACACGAAATCGGTCTACTGAATTCATTGGATCGGTCATCCGACTTTCTGACTGTCCCACTGCCACCTGTACTAGCTAGGTTGGTCATCTGACTTTCTGACTGTCCCACTACCAACCTGTACTAGCTATGTTGGTCATCCTATTTTCCCAAATCAGTCGTCGGACTTCCTACATGGTCATCAATCGATCGTCCATCGATTGCCCTTGTTCTACAATCAATTGGGCATCAATTGAGCTTTGTCCTACAATCAATTGGGATCTCATTATCGGTCGACCAATTTCCACATTTCGTTCATCCGATTTGCTGATCTATCTTCTTGATAATCGGTCGACTGTAGGACAAAGATACTGCACACTTAGCACACAAATTAGATCCTCAAATTAATAACATAATCAAATGCTTGGGTCATCAACATAAATTACACTCAGTGTTTTGTGATTTTCTCAACATGAGTTAAACTTAGTATTTTTATGATCATCAAAATCTACTGAGTACAACACTACCGAGTTCTGCCTCAGATTCTGACTAGTACAACCTGCGAGGATCGCGATGATGGCATGTGAGAATCATGGCAACGACGTAGCGGTGACTGTGATGATCCTCGTCATTCAAAGATGTTAACCCAATAACGACCTTGATCCAACTCTGCCTCCCTCGAACAGGCCAAAGCCTCACAAGGGATATCAACACACATGTCCGTGAAAATATAAAAGAATACGTTAAACACATATAAGATTGCACATCTCACAATATTTACATGAATATTACATAGCCAGTTCTCAACAAAAGTCAAGCACAGTGTACAATAGCTCGGGCATACCCCGAGGTACAACAGAAAGGAAATTACACTGCTGAAGGAGTAGACCCAACTTCGTTGCGATGTGGCTCTGAACTAGAAGAAGGACGGAGCTCTCCTGCTCTCCCTCACTTGAAAGGAGTAGGGGTAAGCCTCATAAGTCACTGGCTCAGTAGAAAACTCCCTCAAAATTTGAAACAACACAAGTACTAAAGAAGCAGGAGTAAACAACTATTTAAATAGTTGAATTATCCTTCTAAGCATGGTTCCATAACTGTAATTAAAATAAACAATTCTACACTAATAACATGGCTTAAACAATAATAATTAAAAGGCAAACCACGCTCTGTAGTACGACCTAAAGAAGGGTAACGCCAAACACGATTCATGAAAACTAGTTCACGACACCATCTATTGACCCGGACAAACTACACAGGTCTACCTCTTAGCCTCGTAGCCACGGACGAAAGGTCCAACTGCCGCTCCACCTCAATAGAGTCAACAGGTTGTGGAGACCAAACTAACACCACACAAGCAGACCGCACAACTGTAGGTCCATGCCTGACACCTTTAAGGACTCCGGCCCGAGCTCCCTAAAGTGAGGCACTGGAAACAGGACTAGCTGGGGACCAGTACATCTACCGGTGTCCGTCCCCCAACCAAGAGCGAGCTACAAGTGGCCAAACACAGCCAACACACACAAGTCATTGTCCCATTGTCATCTTTCCCTCATCCAGACGTATAACTCAATCTAAGGAGTGAGGGTGTCTAGGAAGACGACACAGACCTCGATGGTACACAAGTACTGGGACAACCCTGAGCACAACATGCCTGGTCCACAGAGAACCTGGGGTACGCGACTCGAGAGGCAACTACGGAAGGCGTTAAGCAACCCAACTCACCACGTATACACAACCATGCAAATTCGACATTCTCAATCACAATATGTGCTAGTGCACCACTTACATACTTTAAATAACTTAAACAACAAGGCATGTCCACCCCACAACTAAAGACAGACAGAAATGCCATAGAAATAAACAACTCGGATGGACACTTTCAGAAATGCGTCAGACACAGACGTCGCAGTTCAAAAATAGAATCACGACAGAGGAAAGAGTCATCTTTAGACCTGAATCGCTACCGGACAGGTCGTTGCATTTAAAACGCGATGTCTAGGTCTGTCGCCTTTCAAGCCATGATTTCCATCACAGCCTCAGCTCTAGAAATCACCCAAACTACCCTGCACAGTTATAAAACTTGCATATTTGCATTCATATGAATACCTATACATGCTTTCTATTCATTAAAACCATTTCCATGCTTTAAACACTTCGATCACAACCCATTCAATCTAAATAATTCCCCTACCACACGAAGAACGCGCAGAACAACATTGCCCTGGGGTTTCCCGCGCACCGACAACAACCTCCTCGCGAGGGTAGCAGGCCAAACCGCATGCTGCAAACACCAATCACCCGAAATTCCTTGGCAAGCCTTCCCTCGATCTTAATAGTGTTTCCTGCACTGTTTGGCCAGGGCTCGGCCAACAAAACTTCTTAGTCTAAATCGCGACGGGGCACGTCATTGCGTTTAAATCGCGACGTACATGGCTATCACATTTAAACCGATGCTCCTGCATGCGGACGCACACCCAAGGAAGCGGTGCTGAAATTGCGATGGGGAAGGTGGTTGCGTTTCCAAAATGCGTCGCCTGTGTTGGTCGCATTTATAGAAAGTGCACCAGAGGTCTGTTGGGTTCGGATTTCCGACCCCCAACCACTCACTACCTGCTCAACAAACCAAAACACACACAATAAGCCATACACTGGCCACTAAATCCATTAAACGACGATCCAAAAGTTCACGATGTTATAGTCGACGTCACATGCGGTAACTGAGGAGGCTCTGCCATCATGACGCCAATGTAAGCATTATGGCGATGGGACGAGTGGAAAACCACGTTGGCTGGCAGAGCCACATGTCATTGATAGGAGATCTTCGGACAATACTTTACCTTGGCCTACTGGTGCAGTCTGATGTGAACTTGGGGGCCAATGACACGGAGAGATCCCACAGGTCTGGGACTCGGCTGAGCTGACCTCCCAGAGTACCAACGCCGACGTCTTGACGTGGCTTGAACCAGATATCTACGCGTCGTCTTGGCTGATGACTCAGGTTGGCTAGACCGACCTCTTTACACCTCTTGGGCGGACTGTTGAGTCGTGTGTTTTGATGATGACATATTGATGATGTCTACACTCTCATACTTTGATTTTAATGATGACTAAAATATTTGGTTGTGAATGTTGTCCAACACTCATACTTTGATTTTGATGATGACATATTGCATATATTACAATAATGACTAAAAACAGATTTTTGGTTCTTAATATTTCATATCTTACTATTAATGACATGGTTTGATGGTCTACTCTTCATTTGTATAGGTTTGCAGAGTTCTTACAAAAAGTAGGTCGACACTACTTGACAGATAGGTCGACACTACCAGACTGCCCACAGCAAGTTTCTGAAAAAAGTCTCAGTTAGGTCGACACTACTTGACAGATAGGTCGACACTACCAGACTGCCCAGCCTTCTGAAGAAAAAGTCACAGTCAGGTGGACACTACTTGACAGATAGGTCGACACTACCAGACTGCCCAACAAGCTTTTGAAGAAAAAGTTGACAGTCAGGTCGACACTAGCTGAGAGTAAGGTCGACACTGTTGTCATCCAGTGAACTAGTTTTGGAGATATTCTCAGGAGGTCGACTCTGTCTATTGATCAGGTCGACTCTAATATTCTGCCAGTAAAAGGAAATTGGAATTACTGATCAATAGTGTCGACACTATGGAAATGTAGGTCGACTCTCTTTTTATGTAAACCCAGAATTATGCAGAGCATAAAATCCAGCGGCTGTGATCTCTTTCTGAGATCTCTATGGGAGATGCTATATTTACCAAATTGCCCTTTCATCCAAGTGGCAATGAGGTAAAGGCCTTTTGGACACATGGCAGCCTTAGGTGCACTCTAGGTTTTTGTGCACACCTTTCTCACATTCATGGGACTGCACAGTGGCTATATAAGCCTCCATCTCATCTGAAGCATCCATCCTTTTGAGCCATTCATCTATTCCATCCAAGAGGAAGTGGGGATCAAGGCCAAGTAGTGAAGAAAAGCTCTGGAGTGCTGAAACAGAAGCAAATCAAGAAGAAAAGCAGCAGAGGAAGAAGAAGGAATCGTGCAAGCAACAGATCTGAAAATAGAGCATCGTGGATCTTACACAGAAGAAGCAGCAGAGCTGAAAAGAAGAGGAAGATCTGAAGGCAGGTGGAAGAGGAAGCCAGTGCAAGAGCAGAAGCACAAAGTTCAGCATCCGTGGAGAAACTCAAGAGCATATGTTCAGTTCTGAAATTCTCTATAAATCAGATCTGAACCAAGGTATCGCTAATTGAGGCTGATTTGAAGGAGTTCAGATCAAATTGGTTGAGAAGCACAACCAGATGATGCATATGCGCAAGATGATCTGAAGCACACCTTCAACTCTCAAGATCTGAAGATTCAGAGTTCAGATTACACAGTCCAAAGGGAATTGGGCAAAATCAAAGGACTGGTGTTTAAGGATTTATTTCCCTTAACTCTGATCTTCTTGTTATTTGATTGTTTCCTTTTAAAATTTTCTCCTGAACTCATTGAGTGCTCCTACTGGTGATAGGAGTGTTGATCCTATACTGTGTGTGTTGTATTGAGAAGGTTTATCAAACCTTGAAGCTGTGAATCAGCGGATAAGCTGTGTAATCAGCGGTCGGCAAGCTGTGAGTCAGCGTTCAAGCTATGAGTCAGCAGGTGTTTGAAGCTGTGAATCAGCGGTTTAGTGAAGCCTCACTTGGTTTGAGTGAGGGGTGGACGTAGGTCTCCGTCTGGGAGCCGAACCACCTAAAAAATCTCCTGTGCAATAGTTTGATCTATTTTCAACTAGATGCTTGCATAGGTTTCTGCATTCACATTGCTTACCTAATTTCCTCTCACATCAATTCACTCATTCACATCAGTTCAGTAAAATTGTGAGTCTGTTTAGATCTTTAATGTCAAGTAATTTTTTAATTGTTTAAAGCTTCCGCTGCAAATCTATTCAACCCCCCTTCTATATTCGCCATTTCACTACATCTAAGATCCAACACGGACAATAGTAGCTCGGCCAAGGATGAGGCTTATCTAGCTCAGTCGTATTTAACGCGGAGCACGATGTGTATATGGGATTCCCTGGATCGTGGCTCACGTAACGACCACAACATTAACTGACGAGGTAATAAGTGAGGATTGTGCTCCCTATAACAACTACCATTAAAACACAATCCGCACGATCTGGCATATCGATTATGACCACGATCCGACAACATCACGGAGATCAACGGCGGATTCGCAGGGTCGTCCGACGTTGCCACGGATAACCTACCCCTATAAAAGAGACAAACACTCTACAGACGCAAGTACGTTATTTTGCTTCTTTGGCTACGCCATTCTGCTCGGCTAACTACTGACTTGAGCATTGGAGTGTCTCCTCGCAGAGACATCTCTATGGGCTTTGTAGGTCCTCGGTCAACAAGGTCGGGAGCTGGGAGCATACGTCCTACGTCCACTAAGTGGACCTCGGCCCGGTCACCTTGGCTTGGTTATCACGGTTTGGACTCCTCGCTTTGATTACCTCGGCTTGAGCTGACCACCGTTACAAATCGTAATAATACCTTTATGACCCTATATTTTTTATATCCTCATATATATCCCTATATTTATGAATATCATTTTACCTATATCCATCAATGTGGAACATCGCCAAGGTTAACATATCATTCCATTGGCATTTAAAATAACAACATTTTAGAGGGATCTAATTATGTCAAGGGATACTTTTCCTTATTTAGTCTTAATCCATCTAAAATTAAGCTAAGCAAATGGCAGATAATTGAGGGTTATATAGGATAGAATATGCACTATAAGGCATAGATTACAATAAAAGATACACAGGTAGAATGGAATATGCCAGGTTGAGGGACATATATGGGTTATGCCTATAAAATTTAGAGTGCATATATGTAATTATCCTAAAATACAAAGATATGTACAATGTCAATAAGCCACTTTCGCTGCTTTGGGCCGAATACCTGCGAACTAAAGAGTTGGCGGGAAGAGCTTTGGTGGATCGGCCCCTTGGCCTTAGGTCTTCATGGGTAGTCACTAAGAAGGGGCAGTTTTCGAGTGTTGCCTCGTTCTCTAGCCTTGGTCAGTTGAGTGAGCAGGCCTAATGGATTGGGAAGGCTATACCCCTTCGCACTCCACGTGCCACATCACTTTTCATACAAATTGTCTACTAAAATTATATCAAACAATTTAGTTCAACCTTAAATAAGTAGCATTCATTTCTCCTTTTGGAGAAGAGAAATACTCTTAGTGCACGACCTTTTTGTCACACCCCAATTTGTAAAAGAGAAAATTTCTTTTTAAACCAAAATGTTGGCAATGGGAATGACCCATCTTAAACAAGCATAAGAGAGTAAGACATAATCTGGTCACAAATACTCATTTATAATAATCCAATTTGGAGTGGGGAAAGTTCGCTGCTTAAAAGCCCAAGCCCAATGCCTGCCAAGCTCATTGAACATGGCTCAAATAGAAGATAGTCCAAGTTAAGGCTGTTAGGGAAATCAGGCAATAAGCCTAGCCCATATTGAATGCGCGCTCAAGCCCAAAGCCGTCTCAAGCTCAGCAAATGAACTTCGAGAAAGCCCCCCTTAGGCACATGGCATAGAGGATTGGGGAACCCAAGATAAGGCTTGATTGCGGCCACAAAGCCCATATCCTATGAAGCTATCCCTACCCCAGAAAACATGGCTCGGGAAGAGGAGATGCATCCTTGTGAGCCCAAGCTCGATAAAGGCACATCTAGGGTACGCCCCCGATCGATCACCATGTCAGCAAACACCCTAAAAAAAGGCAACATGGCGGGTAAAAGCATGGTTGAGCATACTCGCATAATTATCTTACGTACGAGAGCAGATGCCATCCCCTAGGAAGACTCTCCCCTAAAAAATGCATCATGATGCTCCTGTACATTAGGCGTGGTCCCACAAAGGGGCACTATATCGGAGGGGCCACATCGCCCGCCATCCCCACCATGTCTTGACCATGTCGGCTCATCCACTATGCCTGGACCAAAGAGGGACTTAGCATCTATTTAACCTTTAGGATCTGTGTTTAAAAATGATAGACCTCATTATCATGATCTCATCATAATTCTCATCCTCACTACACTAATCTATAGACATCACAATATATATCACATCTCCATGAAAATAATATAAAGTGATAATGCCATTAATATATTATCAAAAAGGATTTGGATATGGTTACAAGTACCATCACACACGTGTGATTTGGCTTGCAGAACATATAATTAGTAATCTTTCACTTGACCTAAGGCCAATCACCTACATATCTGATCCACATCAGACTCCGGTGTCACTCATAGACTATCTGAGATAACGACTTTGTCAGTGGATCTACAGTGTTATTCTCAGATGAAACTCTTTCCACAGCTACATCTCATCAAACAATTATCTTTCTAATCAGTGGAACCTCCTCAGAACGTGCTTGGACTTCTGATGAAACTTGGGTTCCCTCACCTGAGTCCCTCACTTGAGCAATTGCCCTATTATTATACAAAACAATGGAATCGGCTTTTCGCTGCTTGGCACGAATCCCAAATCCATAATGAACTTCTTCATTTAAACCATTTTTTTTGCTGCTTCTGCTATAGCAATGTACTCCGGCTCCTTGGCCACATTAGTAATAGTCTCATGTTTGGAAATCTTCCAACTTACTGCTCCTCCATTCAAGGTAAACACATACCTCGAGGTGGACTTGTAATCATTGACATTGGACTGGAAACTCGAGTCCATATAGCCTTCAACTTTGAGGCTATCTTCTCCATATACCATAAAAGATTTTTAGTCCTTCTCAAGTACTTAAGGATACACTGAACTGCCTTCAAGTGTTTCAAACTGGATCTGTCTAATACTTTCTCGTAACACTTAGAACATATTCTATATTTGGCCTACTACCATAGCGTAGCTTACGTGATAGACCCTATTACAGAGGTATAGGATATTCTATCCTTGTCTGTGCTTACTTCTAGAGTCCTTGGAGACATACTCCTAGGAAGCAAAATTACGTGTCTCATCAATATGAAATCCCTCTTGAATTTTTCATGCCAAACCTTTAGATAGTGGTGTCTATGTACATAGATTTGGACAAGCTAAGCACCCTCTTGGATCTATCTTTATAGGACTAGATCCCTAAAATGTAAGATGCTTCCCCTAAGTCCTTCATGGAGAAGTTCATTGATAACCAAAGCCTTAACTGTGGATAGCATTCCAATATCATTTCTAATGATAATGATGTTATCCACATACAATACTAAGAAGGTGATGATGCTCCCACTTACCTTCCTATATATACAAGGCTCATCTTTGTTCTTAACAAAGTCGTAAGACCACTTGCAATCAATGTGTACTATATCCTCAGGTGGATCAACTAGGTTCCAAACCTTATTAGAGTACATGGAATCTATCTTGGAATTCATTACATCTTACCATTTCTTGGAATCTATGCTCATAATAGCCTCCTTGTAGGTCTGAGGATCAAGATCCTCAGAGTTATTTCCCTTGATATGTTCCACATATTTCTCAGGAGGATAACACTCTACAACCTATACAAAGTTGTATCTTGTTTGATAGGTACCTAAATAGACTCTTCTTGTGGAATGAAGCTCGAGCCAGGTTCTCTTACCTTGCTCAATTCTATCACACCTCATTATTTCCACCAAGAATGTGTTCCTTCCCAAGAAACACTAACCTCTTGGAAACAAAGACCTTCTAGTTCTCAAGATGATAGAAATAATATCCACAAACGTTTTTGGGCTATCTTACGAATTTGCAACATTTCATTCTTGATTCCAACTTTTCGAGATCATGTCTCTTAACGTGGATAGGGTAGCTTCAAATCTTAACAAACTTAATATCAGGATTCTTCCCTTTCAACATCTCATATTAAGTAGATATTACCACCTTTGTTAGAACTTTGTTCAGAAGGTAAGCTGCGATTTCTAGTGCATATCCCCAGAAAGACATAGGTAGATCGACAAACTCATAATGGACCGCACCATGTCCAACAATGTGCACCATTGAGCTGAGATGTTTAAGGAATCCACTGAGAAAGTATCCCATGGTCCTTGAGGAATTGAGTGAACTTCATACTCAAGTATTCTCCTCCTCGATTTGATTAAAGAGCTTTAATACCCTTTCCAATTTGTTTTTTCACTTCATTCTTCATTCTGTATTCATTGAATTTCTCAATTCAGACTGGTACTTCATCAAGTACATATGTCTATATCTTGAGAAGTCATCAGTGAATGTAATGAAGTAGAAATAATGTCAAGTCCCGATAGTAGAGAAAAATACCGGGGCATGATAGATAATGGTGAAAGAGTAATTTACTTATATTACGAGGCTTCAGCTGCTCAACATAGCTCCTGTCCACATCACATTATACAAAAATTCCTGTAAAATGTTAATACAACACAATGAGCATAATAATGTCCAGTAGGTTACCCTTTAATCAATTCTAAATCATAAGCTGGCAACTATCGGGTTTAGTTAATGATCAAGAGAAATAACGATAGTAAGGTAGGGATAAGAACTTAGTAGTAGTGGTGTACAATTTACTAGAATGATGGACATAAAAAATTCACTTAACATGATAGTACGAGATTTGCATGATATCAAGGACTAAAAAGAACTAATAATTCAATATGTTGATCCTTAATAATATGAGGATGAATTGTTACAATGACACGCATGTAATAACATGAAAAAAAAATACCACGCATGTAATTACATGAGAGGGAATTGTCATGAATAATACGCACCTAGACACGTAATGGAGTAGCAAGAAAATCTAGAACACTCGTGGTATCACATGAGGTGTATGCCACATACCAGGCCCTAACTAGTATTAGTCAATATAACACGCTTGCTGACAATCCATTAAAGTACGTGGTTATTCAAGAGTTCCAAGTTAAAGGAGTTGCAATGGCGAGAGTTCAAATTGGCAGAGTTTCGAGTTAGAAGAGTTACAATGGCAAGGATTCACTCGACAGAGTTTCGGGCTAGAGAGTTGCAATATCAAGAATTCACCATCATAGAGAAAGATCTCAAAGAAATAAACTGACAAGTTTCGTTCTAGAAAGGAACAAGACTAAACAAACTGACATAGTCTCAAGATAAAAAAGAGCTAACAACAAGGAAAACTCACTAACAAATGACTTAGAAAAGATTAGAGGAACCTACGATTATTAACTAACTAACTAATGATTTAAGAAAAGGTTAGAAGGACATACTTCTAGTAGAGATGAGTTCTTTTCATGTTTTTCTTCTCTTTTCTTTCTTCCTCTCTTTATTTGCCTGAAGGTGGAATGGTGGTGGCGTAGAAGAGGAAGTTGTGGGGTGGGAGAATAGAATATGGAGAAAAGGGGGAGAATAAGGAGGAGTGATAAGTGCGATTACAGGAGAGAGGGGTGGGCTCTTTATAGTGGTAGCCATGCTTCTGCATAGATGCCATGACGAAGATAACCGTGATGAGGAAAATCCTCATCACTCTTATCACCCTCTCCTTTAGCCACGACTCTTACTTAGATAAGGGTTTATAAAACACTAAGAAGCAGCTACGCCCATTAGCTTAGCCCACAAGCAACTTATGTAACCATTAGCCACGTAACATAAATATGTTAGGAAAATCAAATTAATTCATTTAAGCTTCTTTGGACAGTAATTTTTATATATAACGGTGTTCAATCAAGGTGAAATTTCAAGACATGTTAACTGAGAGGTGATGCAAGTTATGGTGATTTTAGTTTAATTTTTCAAAATAATTTTCCTTCAAGTGAAAATTTCTAATAAATTAATAATTCAACTTAATCTTGATATTCGTACATCAATAATTCTTGATATTATATCTCTAGAATCAGTACATTTTTCTGATAGTTGTTGTAACGACCCAGAATCCGCATTACCAGTAACAACCAGTACCCGAGTTCTGACCCGCTAACCCACGACAAGCTCGGAAGGGTAGGAATTTAGAGTCCGAGAGAGTATATGTAAGAAGATACACACCATGCAAAGCAGTAAAATTCCACTATATGAACATATCATATACAACCTCGAGTCTGAGACAAAGTACAGAGTACAGAAGTACAACAAAATACAACTCACTGCAGCTAGGGAGCACCAACACCGGAGTGGCTAGACTCGCCTGGAACGGGAGTCGACGAAGACCCACCTGAAAGGGAAGGGAGTGAGTCTCAAAAAGAGACCCAGTAGGGAAAAGTAACCCCACGTAACAGTCTAAAGTGCGGAAAGTAAACAAAGTAAGTACACGTCGCACCACACAAAACTGTAAACCACACGGCTCAGTAACACACACTCACACACACAGCAAGTAGGACTCAGCTAGGGTCTGTGGCTCCGTCCCGTCACCACAGAGGCTCTCACCCCAGCCACGTGTGCACACTACAGACGCTCTCTCTCGCGTCTGGTCCACGACCGGTTTTTCCCCTACGCTTGACCCTAGCGGTAGAGAAGGGGCTCCACGGAGACCGGCTCAAAACCACCAAAAGGAGTACGCACAGGACAGAGTCGCACTCGATGTCCCGGCTCACTAGCGGAGGACAACCACACACTAGTCGTCTAGACGGAGTCGCACCCACGCCTAGGTAACACAACAGAAACGGTACACGGTAACGCAACGCGCGTACAACAGACGGAACACACTCAACGTCTGAAACCCCGTACAGTAGTAAACACCTCGTGCCACAAACTACTACTACTATGCACAGGCGGAGTCACACTCTAAGCCTGGCCCATATGTGTTATTAGGGCGGACATCACATGTCAATCGCCTCTAATCACACAACTTAAGTCTGCTGGGACACAGGGGATTAACGGCCACATCGATTGCCGCCAATTCAGAGATAAACGGCAATCGACCTTGTCGTCTAACTCATCCCTGAAGATCTCAACGTCAACAGATGTGGACGTTGATATCTCCAGCTCCCCATACCCAGAACTGACCCGAATCAGTCCCAAAGTGCAGAAACACAAAGCTAAACTCTGACTGATGGAGGGAAACACTTCCTCTCATCAATCTACACTACCAGAATAACATAATTAGACAATCTAACACCTAGATTATCCAAACCACCCTCAATTCCGGCATGATATAACCCAAACCCTAACCATGATTTGCACATCAATTAAGTTAATTGGACATGCTGGTTTGCTGGGGAAGGTTACAGGGTTAAGTCCCTACCTCAGAACCCTTAAGAATCCCCAACAGCCACCATCGCGCCGGATCTCCCCGAAGACTCCGCGCGAATCACGCCAAAACTCGCGATTCCCCCCGAACTAGCGACGCCACACGATCCAGGGCTTCCCACGAGCTCAAATCACTCAACAGAAGCTACAGGAATCAAGAAAGCTAAGAGGAAGGAAGGAGAGAAAGAAGGAGAAGAAACCCTGCTCTCGGGCTGCCCTATTTCAACAGGACTGGTTAGTCGACGTCACATCATGGCCGCCAACTGAACCGCCTACAGACTGACGTCCACATAGCATGTCGTTGAGTTCAAGCTCAGACGTCCACATCGCTGGACGCTGACTCAGACTCAACGGCAAGCCCTGGCCGTCAACTACACAGACCTCTACAGACCCAATAAGGATCCATAAAGACCCGAGACCTTACAGCTCTCCCCCCCCTTAAGGAATTTTGCCCTCAAAATTCAAACAACACAAGGAAAAAACTCACCAAAGAGGTACGGAAAATGCTCGCGCATCTCGTCCTCCCGCTCCCATGTCGACTCACCACCGAGTGCCGCTGCCACGCAACACGAACTAAAGGGATTGCCTTGTTCCTCAACCTCTGAACTCGGCGATCCTCAATGTGCAACGGAAACTCTGGTACAGTCAACACTGGAGTCACCTCAGACCACTCTGCACTCTGCAGAACGTGAGACTCGTCTGCAAATACCTCCGAAGCATCGACACGTGAAACACGTCGTGCACTGCTGCCAACTCTGACGGAAGCTCAAGTCTGTACGCCAACTCCCGACACGCTCAGAAATGGTAAAAGGCCCAATAAAGCGAGGACTCAACTTCCCACGCTTACCGAACCTCACCACTCCCTTCATAGGAGACACACGAACACACCTGGTCTCCTACCTGAAACTCGAGCGGTCGTCTGCGCTGATCTGCATAACTCTTCTGCCGACTCTGAGCTGACTGAAGCCTCTGTCTCACAAGCTGAACTACCTCAACTGACTGCTGAACCAACTCCGGCCCCGTGACAACTCGCTCGCCAACCTCGAACCAGTCAAGAGGAGTGCGACACGGTCGTCCGTACAAAGCCTCATATGGTGCCAAACCGATACTGGAGTGATAACTATTATTATATGCAAACTCGACCAACGGCAAGTGAGCTGTCCACGACCCCTGCCACTCCAGGCAACAAGCTCTAAGCATGTCCTCCAAAGTCTGGATAGTCCGCTCTGACTGACCGTCTGACTGAGGGTGGTAGGCGGAACTAAAAGCCAACTCTGTCCCCAAAGCTCTCTGGAAACTGCGCCAGAACCCAGAAGTGAAGCGAGGATCCCTGTCTGACACGATAGAGATCGGCACTCCATGCAAGGAACAATCCGCTCTACGTACAACGCGGCCAACCTACTCACACCCCAACTAGTCCTGACAGGCAAGAATCTGGCAGTCTTCGTCAATCTGTCCACAAGAACCCAAATGCTATCAAAACCTCCAGCTGTCCTCGGCAAACCACAAACAAAGTTAGTCGTAACATGGTCCCATTTCCACATTGGAATCTCTAACGGCTGCACAAGTCCTCCTGGACGCTGATGTTCGGCCTTCACCTGCTGACAGACCAAACACCTCGCAACAAAAGCCGCTATGTCTCTCTTCATCCCAGGCCACCAAAACTGATGTCTCAACCTGTGTACATCTTGGTCGCCCCTGGATGAATAGAGTACCTGGAACCATGTGCCTCCTGCAAAACGACTCTCCTGATAGACTCCTCAACAGGAACATAGAGTCTACCTCGGAACCTAACAGTCCCGTCCTCACAAAGCTCAACCTCTGGAGAAGCAACACACTGTGCAACTCGGGATCTGCCTGCTGAGCCTCAGCAACCTGTCTCACAACGGCGGGAGCTGCTAACAAACTGCCCAACACACACAACGACTGGATGAAACACTGAAAGACCCCTCTGCCGCAGACTGCCACAACTGCCACTCTCTAAGCATCAGATGACTCATCTGTGCTTTCCTACTCAAGGCATCTGCAACTACATTCGCCTTTCCAGGCTTATACTCAATGCTGAAATCATAGTCCTTCAGATATTCCATCCATCGACGCTGCCTCATATTCAGATCCCTCTGAGAAAACACATATCCTCAACTCTGGTGGTCGGTACGGACTACAAAGCTCACTCCGTACAGGTAAAGACGCCAAATCCGCAAAGCAAACACCACTGCTGCAAGCTCTAGGTCGTGGGTCGGGTAACTCTCCTCGTGGGGCTTAAGCTGGCGAGACGCATAAGCCACCACTCGGCCCTGCTGCATCAGAACCGCACCCAAACCAACACCTGAAGCATCTGTGCAAACCTCAAAACCTCCTCACCTGAAGGTAAGGCAAGAACTGGCGCCGACGTAAGCAGACGTTCAACTCTATGAACTCTGCTCACACTGATCCGACCACTCAAACAGAACTCCCTTTCTCGTCAACCGAGTCAAGGGTGCAGCAATCTGAGAAAAATCTCGAACAAACTGCGGTAGTAACCTGCCAAACCCAGAAAGCTACGAATCTCAGACACAGATCTGGGACTCTCCCACTGCAAAACTGCCTCAACCTTCGCTGGATCCACTGAAACTCCCTCACCTGAGATCACGTGCCCCAAAAAGTGAACCTGTTGTAGCCAAAACTCACACTTACTAAGCTTGGCATACAACTGGTGCTCTCGCAAAGTCTGCAACACGATCCTCAGGTGCTCGGCGTGCTCCTCCTCCGAAGCGGAGTACACCAGAATGTCGTCAACAAACACTACGACAAACCGGTCCAAGAACTGGTGGAACACCCGGTGCATCAGATCCATGAAGGCTGCTGGAGCATTGGTGAGCCCAAACGGCATCACCAAAAACTCAAAGTGTCCATATCTGGTCCGAAAAGCAGTCCTCTCAATGTCCGAGTCTCTAATCCGCAACTGATAGTAGCCCGACCTCAAGTCAATCTTCGAGAAGACACGAGCAGACTGAAGCTGATCAAAGAGATCATCAATCCTAGGCAAAGGATACCTATTCTTGATGGTCACTTGATTTAGCTTCCTATAATCGATACACAACCTCAGGCTACCATCCTTCTTCCGGACAAACAAAACAGGTGACCCCCACGGAGAAAAGCTAGGACGGATATAGCCCTTCTCCAACAACTCCTCAAGCTGCCTCTTCAACTCCCTCAACTCTGCTGGTGCCATACGGTACGGTGCCTGCGCAAAAGGTAAAGTGCCAGGAACCAACTCTACAGTAAACTAATCTCTCTCTCTGGTGGAAGACCAGGCAACTCTTCCGAAAACATCCGGAAACTCACACACTACAGGAATGTCCCCTCCCACTCCCGAGGCAATCTGGTCAAGAGTCACTGCAGAAACTAGGAACCCTGACAACCAGAAGCAAGTAACCTCCCTGCCCTCAAAGCAGAAACTAAAAGCGAGAAGTAAGAGGTACGATACCCTGGAAGTAGAACCCGCTGCTCCAGGTATCCGCAAGTGCACCCTCTTCTTCTGGCAATCCATCACTGCACCATACCGCTCCAACCAATCCATACCCAAAATCACATCATAATCATGCAACTGCAAGGCAAAAAGACGGCTGACAACAACTGATCCTGCAACTGCACAGGTACCTCCTCAGACAGTAGACGTAAGAACAAAGTCCCCTGTCGGCAACTCTACTGCCAACTCAACAGACTCTCCGAACTCAACTCTCCAAGGGAGTCTAAAAAGTCCTCAGACACAAAAGAGTGAGAGGCACCGGAATCAAACAAGACTCTAGCTGCACAACCAAAAACTGAAACAGTACCTTCCACCAGGTGAGCTGCCTCCGCGTCTGCACGAGTCAAGTGGGTAACACGACCTCTACCTCTGGACCCACCAGAACCTCCAGTCTGCTGACGCTGCTGCACTGGTGCCTGCTGCTGCTGCTGCGCTCGGGGCTGAGTCTGAGTCTGCTGCTGCGGCGGTACACGAGGTAGCAAAGGACAATCTCGCGCCATGTGACCCATCTGGTCACACCGGTAACACTGCCCAGCAAAAGTACGCTGTACCTGCTGCGAAGGCTGACCTGTCGGCTGCTGCACACTCCCAACCGACTGCTGCCTCTGCTCTGCCTGCCTCCTATCACGCCGAAATCTCCTCCGAGATCCTGACTTCGCTGTCGTCCCAGTAGAAGTGGACGTAAGAAGTCGCAGTCCTCGGGGTCGTCTGCACAGTACCCTGCTGCTGGTGAGGCTGAGAAGGAACTACCTGCGTCTGAACCTCTGCACTCCGAGCACGAGTCCGCAAGGTGTCTGCCTCCAATGCTGCCGCAGTCTGATAGGCCGCATCCAAGTCTGTGACACGAGCAACTATCAGCGCCTGCCTGAGCTCTGGCCTCAAGCCTCTCACAAACTGCTGAGTCCTCAGACCCTCATCTCCCATAATCTGCGGAGCATAACGCCCTAACTCCACAAATCTGGCCCTGTACTGCACCACAGTAGAGTCCCTCTGCTGCAAGTCCAGAAACTGGTACAACCTCTCCGTCCGGACGTAAGTAGGACAGAAGGCTCTCTCAAGGAACAACAAACTCCTGCCACGGAATCTGTCTCAGTGGCGAGACTGAAAAGTAGTCTCCCACTCAGCGGACCACCAAGTCAACGCCTGCGCCTGCAACTGGTAACTGGCTAGCAACACTCGCTCCTCTGGAACACACTCCATGGAACGAAAAGTCCGCTCCACTGCATCTAACCAAGCTCGCGCTACATCTGGATCAGGCTGGCCCAAAAACTGAGGAGGCTGAAACTGCAAAAACTCTCTCAACACCCTCCCAGTACCACCCTGGGGTACCGGCGCGTCACGGTGCTGAGCAACAAACTGAGCCATCCCCTCAAGAAATCGAGTCATGTCTAATCCCTGAGCTACCTGAGGTGGAGGTGGCGGAACAATACCACTATGTGCGTCCTGTGGCAAAGTGCGTCTGCTGAGTGGTGGAGCATCTCCAACCTCCGGACGAGTCGCCTGCTCGGCTACTCCCTCTCTAGGACGTCGCCTAGGCGCCATAGAACTACACACAGAACAAAATACACACATAAATACACTAACTAACTCCGGGCTACATAGCTGCAATTGTACTCTTTAGACTCTGAGTTAACATGGTAGGCATTTTCTTATATATATCTCATCAAACCACGCTCTGATACCAAACTGTAACGACCCAGAATCCGCATTACCAGTAACAACCAGTAACCCGAATTCTGACCCGCTAACCCACGAGACAAGCTCGAAGGGTAGGAATTTAGAGTCCGAGGAGACTATATGTAAGAAGATACACACCATGCAAAGCAGTAAAATTCCACTATATGAACATATCATATACAACCTCAGAGTCTGAGACAAAGTACAGAGTACAGAAGTACAACAAAAGGTACAACTCACTGCAGCTAGGGAGCACCAACACCGGAGTGGCTAGACTCGCCTGGAACGGGAGTCGACGAAGACCCACCTGAAAGGGAAGGAGTGAGTCTCAAAAAGAGACCCAGTAGGGAAATAACCCCACCGGTAACAGTCTAAAGTGCGGAAAGTAAAAACAGAAAGTAAGTACACGTCGCACCACACAAAACTGTAAACCACACGGCTCAGTAACAACACTCACACACACAGCAAGTAGGACTCAGCTAGGGTCTGTGGCTCGCGTCCCGTCACCACAGAGGCTCTCAACCCCAGCCACGTGTGCACACTACAGACGCTCTCTCTCGCGTCTGGTCCACGACCGGTTTTTCCCCTACGCTTGACCCTAGCGGTAGAGAAGGGGCTCCACGGAGACCGGCTCAAAACCACCAAAAGGAGTACGCACAGGACAGAGTCGCACTCGATGTCCGGCTCACTAGCGGAGGACAACCACACACTAGTCGTCTAGACGGAGTCGCACCCACGCCTAGGTAACACAACAGAAACGGGTACACGGTAACGCAACGCGCGTACAACAGACGGAACACACTCAACGTCTGAAACCCCGTACAGTAGTAAACACCTCGTGCCACAAACACTACTACTATGCACAGGCGGAGTCACACTCTAAGCCTGGCCCATATGTGTTATTAGGGCGGACATCACATGTCAATCGCCTCTAATCACACAACTTAAGTCTGCTGGGACACAGGGGATAACGGCCACATCGATTGCCGCCAATTCAAGAGCTAACGGCAATCGACCTTGTCGTTTAACTCATCCCTGAAGATCTCAACGTCAACAGATGTGGACGTTGATATCTTCAGCTCCCCATACCCAGACTGACCGAATCAGTCCCAATGCAGAAACACAAACTAACTCTGACTGATGGAGGGAAACACTTCCTCTCATCATTTACACTACCAGAATACATAATTAGACAATCTAACACCTAGATTATCCAAACCACCCTCAATTCCGGCATGATATAACCCAAACCCTAAACCATGATTTGCACATCAATTAAGTTAATTGGACATGCTGTTTGCTTGGGGAAGGTTATAGGGGTTAAGTCCCTACCTCAGAACGCCTTAAGAATCCCCAAACAGCCACCAATCGCGCCGGATCTCCCCGAAGACTCCGCGCGAATCACGCCAAAACTCGCGATTCCCGCCCGAACTAGCGACGCCACACGATCCAGGGCTTCCCACGAGCTCAAATCACTCAACAGAAGCTACAGGAATCAAGAAAGCTAAGATGGAAGGAAGAGAGAAAGAAGAGAAGAAACCCTGCTCTCGGGCTGCCCTATTTCAACAGAACTGGTTAGTCGACGTCAACATCAATGGCCGTCAACTGAACCGCCTGCAGACTGACGTCCACATAGCATGTCGTTGAGTTCAAGCTCAGACGTCCACATCGCTGGACGCTGACTCAGACTCAACGGCAAGCCCTGGCCGTCAACTACACAGGACCTCTACAGACCCAATAAGGATCCACTAAAGACCCGAGACCTTACAGTTGTGGTTTCAATTTTACTTCTGTTATCGATCTAGGAGGCCCTGTCGAGGTGCACACATCTGACGATGTTTCCGGAGTTAATGTAAGGACCTCTCTATTCAAGGGTATCATGCTTTATATAATAGTCATGTCTCATGTAAGAATTATTGTATCTTTCAACTTTACAGTATCGTATTATTTTAGTATTATTTTGAGATGTTACAAATACCTCCTCTAGCTATGGACATAGTCCACATACATCTGTATGTATGAGTCCTAGAATTTAGAGACTCTCTCTCCAGTTCACTAAAAAAGAATTGATCAATCTTCCAGCAAGACAAGTTCACAAGTTGCATATGATTTATATTCAATAGATCTAAATATCCATATTTTAGCAACTTTTGAATTCTACCTTCATGGATATGACCAAGCCTATAATGCCAAATGTACGCATCGCTCAGTTATTCTATCTTCCTCTTCAAACATTATGAATGTTCATGACATACGAAGCAACATCTAATATAAACAAACTTTATTAAAGTTCCTCTACTAATGATCTCATGATCTAAGAATCAGAACAACCATATTCTCAATGAAACCTATATCTCGCTTTGTTCAACATGAATGGAAATATTGTTCTTTATAATAGAAGGAACAAAATACATGTGTCTAACACTAGAGATACTCCACTGAAACCACAGGGTTGTCCAGTGGCGGATGCCACTGGACTATTAACCGAAAAAGAAAAAACCACAGGGTGACCTCGCCGATGGCAACAACAACATTCTTTGTCTCATTACCCATCCTTATGTCCACCTTACCTTTTGCCAGCCTCCTATGTCGTGTCAAAACCTACAATGAATTATAGATATGAGATGCACACTCCCCCGTGCATTATGATGATTTTTTATAAATGGAGATCGATCATGAACAAACTTGTAGTTTCCTTTTGCTTGCCTTTTGTGCAATGTATTCCTTATAGTTCCTCTTCCTGTATCTGTCCTTTTTGTAGTGGAAGCACTATCCCTTGTCTTTTGCCAATTCTTTCCTAGCAACCTTTGCCTTTCCTGACTACTTGGTCATTCCCCTTTGTTGGGGGCCTCGGGTGGAATGATAGACTTCCACTAGTAGAAACGAAGTCCTTGGTAATTAGAAAGGGGGAAGGAAGATCTCCACTCATTCATTCAGTGCCTATGGTGAGGCGCGACCCAACTTCAAAACTATAGGGCGCACACTTTACTTGACGCCCCCCCGGGGTGGGGGCCCTTGCCTTTGCCCTTCTTAAGGACTTCATAGCCTTCCTTTTCTTGTTGTTGGTCTCACCAACATAGAGGACTGACTTCTCTTTCCGATAGCACCCTCTTCTTCCCTCAACATATTGAGGAGCTTAAGTAGAGTCGCCTCAATCTTGTTCATGTTGAAATTGATAATGAACGGCGAAAAGGAATATGGAAGGGACTGCAGTATTAGGTTCATGCACATGCCATACTCTAGGATAACTCCTAGGCCTCTTAGCTTTATATCCACTCGATCATCTTCAAGACATGGTTCTGAACTGATGTCCCCTTAGCCATCCTAGTTGTATCACATATATCTATGTCAGTCCCTCCTCCTTAAACGCTTTGCAAGGTGCAGGAGGATGGATTGTGCATCCATCTTTTTATATTGTCTTTGGAGCTCAAGAGTCATAGAGGTGAGTATGTAGCATTGAACAAGTGTCAGGTCATCCTTCTACTTCTTAAAGAAAGCAGCTTCTTCCTCACTCGCTCCTTCACTAGGCTCGGGCACAATCTCGTCCAAGACATATGCGATTTTCTCGGTAGTCAAAACAATTTTGAAGTTTTGAAGCCAATCAGTATAGACCAGTGAGACGGTTGACATCTAATATGCCACAGAGTGACTTTGCAAGCGACATTTTTTAATCTGAAAAGGAGAATATAGTATAATAAATAACATGAAGACATGATCTTTAATCTTAATTAGGTCCCATTATTTTTCTCGCGATCACATGACACCTCAAGCATATGAATCGAAAGTTTTTGACAAACTTCTAGAGGCGATCAGGATCCAATTGGCATCTTGTCATGACCTTGAGTGACTCAACAAATCATAGTAATCCCTAAAGGTAGGCAACTCTAGCCAATCATAACTCCTTGTGATTCCAACCATATTAGGCCTCCAAGTAGTCATGGCGTTGAGTGACTCAACAAACCATGATATTTGGTTAAGTCAAAAACATCATTACAAGATGAGTATGGTTCGATGATTTGCTCTCGAGGGACTCGACCAAGCATACCATGTCCCCAAGTCACCAGTGATATCACCATGTCCGTAGGCTAGATCTTAATCCAAATATAGTGAGCCTTGAGTAACTCAACAAACTCAACCCATATCGGAAAATAATTACTGCCTAAATTGATGCAAGGCTATGACATATCAATCTTATTACCTCACGTTTCTGACTTAATATTATTAATCAGGGGTTTTCGATTTTGTATGGTCTCATAGCAAAATAATATGTATTGTAACACCCCGAATTTAAATAATAATAAAATATTGAACATTATAAAAGATCTTGATTACCATAAAAGATACAAGAATACGACAGGGTGTCATCGGAATTTGGTAACAAAAGTGAAATCTAACAACACCATAATTATCAAAAAATGTACTAAACTCAAAAATATAAATATCCTAATTTATTGATGCACAAATATCCAGATTAAGCTGACATAATGATTTTTTGGAGCGATTTCCACCTGATGGAAAACTAATCTAAAAAATTAAACTAAAATCACCATAATTTGAACTATATCTCAATCAGCTTATGTTTGGAATTTCAACTTAATTGGACATCATCTAGTTAGAAAATTATTAACCTAAACTAATTAAATGGAATTACATAATGGCATTACGTAAGCTCCCTTACGTAGGAAGCTTGGGTGGCCTCGTGTCTATTTGGGGTGATCCTTATCCAATAGGGGTTAGGTGGCAATGAAGATAACCCTCATCCCTCCGCATGGCCACCCATCCCATTCAGGTCTTCTTCTTCTTCCTGTGTTCTCTTCTTCTTCTTCTTCCGGCTGCTTCTTCTGCTACTTTTCCCTCTTCTTCTTCTTCCTGCGTTCTCTTCTTCTTCTTTCGGATGCTTCTTCTGCTACTTCTTCTTCTTCTTCGTCTTCTTCACACTTCTTCTTCTTCTTCATCACCTTCTTCATCAAACCACCACCATGCAATAGAAAGAGAGAAAAGAGAGAGAGCAGCAGGTGCAAAGGAAAGAAGAAGAGAGGGAGTAGGTGCAGAGGCAAGGAAGAGAGAGAAAGAGGCTGCAGTGCACAAAGGAGAGAGAAAAAAGAGAGATAAGAAGCTTAGGGAGTTCATCCCCATCCGAAGGCCATGCCCACCGATAAGTAGGTTCCTCTCTATCTTTCTTGATTGTTCACTTCTATTCCAATCATATTTGGACCGTGTGATTCGAGATTTTATGATTCTAGTTTTTACTAGAATCGGTTGACTGACTTGGTCATTTCAGTCGACCGATCCCACAGTCAAACCCAGAAAACCAATCTTGTCTAGGTCGGTCGACCGATTCCATTATTTCGATCGACCGATTCTCCCTTGAAACCCAGAATAAATGCTACTAGGTCGGTCGACCGATTTTGCTATTTCGATCGAGTGATTTTACAGTCGAAACCCAGATTTCAGTACTGGCTATAATTTGATGTTTCATTTACTTAAGATATTACATGTAAATAAGAAAGTACCCCCCATTTTAATCTAATAAAATATCATAAAAATTATATCTCTTACCAATAAAAAGTCAACTCTTCCACCGAAAAGAAAAAATGTGATTTTGACGATTCCATTAAAATAGCGTCTTTCTAATCTCTCATAATTTGGCCTACCTAAAAGTCTCATAATTCAAAAAAACCTAGTAGAATGCTAAAAATCTAAGGTCCAACGAAAAATGATAAACATGCATATGACTTCTCCAAGGGAGCCCTCTTCTACTGAAAAGGAAGTCAAACATGTCCATTCCTTAATTTACGTTAATATGACTTTTACATTGATATGATATTATCTCCAATTCTAATAAGAATTAGTAATTGAATGGTTCGATCAACCATATTGATTTCATGACTATCCTCGTGATGTATTCTTCTGTTGACTTTTCGATAAAAGGTTTAAGACTTAATATGTTAAGTAAGCCTAAGTACCATATCACAGAGCTATTCTCTAAAGCCTAAAAAGGAGTAGAAAATGTTACATGATATCTCTAGAACTTAAGTTTAGACCTTCTCGTAACTTCGACCAGTGTTCCAACATGGTAATGTCGTTTGGAAATTTTGTTTAGTATATGATTCACAACCGACTTGATACATCGACTCCTAATTGACTTCTGAAAGTCTAATCTCGGCTATGAATTACACCTCGAATTTGGTTCACTATCATAAACCTCTCATATTGCATAATTGTGTTACCCCTTGAAACTCCAATCATTTCCAACTCTTTTTGAGGCTCTTATACAATCTTTTACATGTACCTTATCCTTGAAACTCTAAAGTGCTGCATATTGTCCGGGAACATAACAATAATGAATGTGTACTTACTGCTCAGGTCTGCAGACTCTACTAGATCAAGATGCTTATAGGGGAAAGTCCAAGTCCTTGGGAGGAACACCCGAACTCGGCCACTGAATCGGACATGATTCGAATATACCCGTCGCGGATGGATCTTCCAACTCGGCCACTGAATCGGTCTATTCGAATATGTACCCATTGAGAATGGATCTTCCAAACTCGGCCACTGAATCGGTCTATTCGAATATACCCGTCGAGAATGAATCTTCCAAACCCGGCGACTGAATCGGTCTGTTCGAATATGTCTCGTCAAGAACGGACCTACTGAGTGTCTCAGCATCAGACACTACCTACTGCTTGACTGCTGAATTATATATTATTGTTTCCCATCAGCATGACTTAACTGTTGCACTTACCTTCAGTACGTGTTCAATGGACTGCTAGATAGTGATTACACGTTTGATAATGATAGCATGTCATTATGTGCCTGACACTCATTATTTTGATTCGGTTCATTAATGTATCGGTTTAATCTTGCATGGTTCAATAATATACATCTTGATTTTCATTATTCTTCCCTTTCTTGAACACTGTTAATTGTTATCCTCGTGTGTAGCAAAATTTCCCTTGATTCCAATATCTATTTCCTTGTTATTAGAGGATAAATCTTACTGGGCAAAACTGCTCGTACCTACTCTTTTTCTAGGTATTCATCAGTTCTAGAAGGTAGGGCAACAAGAATTGTGTGCTAAGAGATCAACACTTGTTATGTCTGACATTTGAATTACGGTTTGAGAATCATGTAAATACCTCCACTTTGAGAAACGACAGTTAAATCTATATTTTTATGTTAAGTCATGACCCTGGGCAATTCTTGCTCGAAAAATTTTAAACTTGTTCTCGATTTCCTGTTCGGTTGCGTCTCGACATTTATGAAAATATTAATGACGGGACGTGACACGTATCATGTACATGTATGTAGAATATATTTACATCACATGGAAATAAGTACCTACTAGGTGCAGAAATATAATATATATATATATATATATATATATATATATATATATATATAATATATATATATAATCATGGACCAAATACTAGTGTAATCAGGCTAGAGCCAAAAGGCATGATCACTTAACCCTATGTGTGTCTTATGCATCCAATGCCCAGTGATCTTCCATCTCGTCCTCATTAATCCCGTTGAGAAATCTACACTCACATTACACCATCTCATGCAATTACACCTTAATTATAAGCACACAAGACCAAAATATATATATTATTCAATAAATAAGCCTTGATCATATCAAGGAGATACAATTTTGAGGGAGATAGAATTTTACAACCTGGATTTACATGAAAGAGAGGGAGGCTAGTAGCCCCAATAAATCCCCACACAACCATTCACAATCATTATATTTAAGGTCGATGATCATCTACCTATAATATACACATCGCATGTATATATATATGAACTACTAGGCAATAATTAATTAAACAATTTAATTAATTAACTATGGATTAACCTTAATCTCCATTATCTGGTCTTCATATTGCAAGAATAATTTTTAGAAAATTTAAATCCTCACTTTTGACAATTTTTGAAATAATCTAATTTTTGAAACTAGAATAATTCCTTAAATAAGTAAAGTTACCAAAAAGCCTTGAGTTTCTAAAACTTACAATCACCAGAAAAGACACTTTACAACAAATTTATTTTTAGATAATGATGAGGATACAACAGTTTTTAATCCAATTAAAACCCTTCCCAAAAATTATGGGATTTCTGGTTGGCAGTCAATCTACTTGCTCACATAGGAAGAA
>JACBKR010003756.1:0-27469 GCA_014218235.1 Colocasia esculenta
CTGTCTACCTATTCCTGAGAATTAAATGCCCTAGATTTTTCTATACCATGTGTATATGTATCATTCCATGCCTGAAAATTTGAGAATTTTTCATGACTGGGAACTTACTGAAAATTTCTGTTTTGGAAATAGGAGACATGCGTAGGAATTGGAAAATTTATAGTAAATTGTGTATTATGCAATAAATCCGAGGAAATTTCTGTGTGATGACAAATATGTTAGGATCAGGTCTGTGAACTATTAAAACCGATGTTCATGTTATGTTCCATGTTAAATCGAATTATGAACGGCATGAATTGCATGTTTTAATTTCTGTAATTGCAATATGGTTCAGAAAAATATGAAATTTGCGTGTGTGATTTTAACCTGAAATGTGTCTGTGGTTAAAATCTCAGGTTGTTTTGATAACAGTAAGTATCGTTATGGATTTTTAATGAGAAAAATGACTATGTGAGCATGTGAATTGTGACTTGATGTGATTCAGTAGATTTCAGTATGTTATTATCGTATTATGATTATTTGGTAGTGCAGCATGAAGTTAAAATCAGTGAATGATGACTTATGTGTGTGTGAATTTTGCATGAGTGTGTGTGCGTGAGACGTGAGAGAACAGGTGGTATTGTGTTGTAAAATTAATGTGACAAGATAAACAAATATGCCCATAACACTCGCACCTTAGATGCTTGGAGCTGTACGGTAGTGGCCCCTACGGGAAAGCTCAAAGTGTTACACCCTAGGAAAGGTCTTGATAAAGTGTACACCCTAGCAAGGGTCTTGTAAAATCCTAGAGGTGGACAAGTTCCACTGGTAATGGTGGGAGGGCTTTCCCCGGTTTCTGCAGAGACTAAGACTTATCACTGCTGCCGGTGATTAGTAGTGAATGTGACCAAGTGTGTGTTATCGACATCTAATGGTGGTTTGGGCTGTGTCTTGGCATTAAGTGAAATAACCATAAGTGTGATGTGAAAAGTGACATGTGTTCATAGCACAAGGTATGTGCAAGATATGTGTAAAAGTGGCACATGTTATGTGCAAAAGTGAAGTGATAAGAAGTGTGTGAATGTGAAGAGAAATTAATGGCAAATGTGTATGGTATTGTGTGATAGAACAAGTGAGTGTATGTGAAAGCCAAGTTCATCATATGGTTTTTGAACCACTCTATATTTTACCCTTTTATTTTGGTGATAATAAAATTTATGTTTAATTAATTATTATTAAAATATTAATATCATGTTTTTCTTAATAAATATAAATTTACATGATTAATTGAATATTAAATATATTTAATACCATGATTTTTCTAATATAAATTAAATATATGATTTTCTAATAATATAATTTTATGACATTATTACCGTAATGATTTGCACTAAACACATAAATCGATGTCCATTCAATATATATCGATTTCAGTTTCAAAGTGTCACACATCGATTGCTCTCATAAGGATTCCTTTATACTCACACAGACTCCTTTGTAACTCTCATAAGGATTCCTTTGTACTCTCACATGGATTCCTTTTTAACTCTCATAAGGATTCCTTTGTAACTCTCATAAGAGTCCTTGTACTCTCACATGGATTCCTTTGTAACTCCATAAGGATTCCTTTGTAACTCTCACATGGATTCCTTTGTAACTCTCACATATTCCTTTGTAACTCTCATAAGAATTCCTTTGTAACTCTCATAAGGATTCCTTTGTAACTCTCATAAGGATTCCTTTGTAACTCTCACATGGATTCCTTTGTAACTCTCATAAGGATTCCTTTGTAACTCTCACATGGATTCCTTTGTAACTCTCATAGGATTCCTTTGTAACTCTCACATGGATTCCTTTGTAACTCTCACATGGATTCCTTTGTAACTCTCATAAGGATTCCTTTGTAACTCTCTAAGGATTCCTTTGTAACTCTCATAAGGATTCCTTTGTAACTCTCACATGGATTCCTTTGTAACTCTCACATGGATTCCTTTGTAACTCTCATAAGGATTCCTTTGTAACTCTCATAA
This sequence comes from Colocasia esculenta, assembly GCA_014218235.1. Classification (NCBI taxonomy): domain Eukaryota; kingdom Viridiplantae; phylum Streptophyta; class Magnoliopsida; order Alismatales; family Araceae; genus Colocasia; species Colocasia esculenta. The sequence goes on from JACBKR010003756.1 coordinate 2,010, forward strand.
GGATTTGCTCTCACGTGAATTCGTTTGTAAAACATAGATTTCCTTTAGATTTTAAATGTTTTTTTTTGCATCTAGTGAAAAAGTCATATTCTTGATTTGCGTAATCCTTTATCTTTCTGACAGGAGATCTTTTTGCTTATCTTTCTAGATCTCTTCTCTCCTGCCAACAAAAGAGAGATTACTTACCACTTCTGGTGGCATCAGGAAACATAAAGGTATGAACCTTTTGACAGAAACACTCTTTTATCTAAACACTTTTTCTATGCTTGCAGACCTCGTAGACCACAAATTATCAGAAGAAGAGAAGATGAGCAACGGCTAGAACTCCAACGGATTTATTCAATTGCTCATATAAAAGATGAAGCAAGGCTGAAGAAGAAGTAATGAGCTTTTCCTGAAGATCTTTTGAATGAGTGTACAACCAGTGAGGAACCTGAACTCCAATACACTCAAAGAAAAGAGAGAAAGAGCCTGAGCCCAAGAAGAAGTGTTCAAGCATCTAAAGCACTGAAGCATTCAAGCTCCTTCTCCTCTTCTTCTCTCTCTCTGTGTGCATCTTGTAATCTGGGGGAGAGAGTCTTTTGCTGAGAGTTCTTTAGTTGGTTTTTATTTGTTCCAACTCTCAGCTTTGTTCTTTCTTTTCTAAGAAGATCCTTGTCCGGCTGTAGGACTGTATACAGTTGTTACCTAGCTAGGGGTTAGTGTCTAGCAGAACCGCACTGGGGTTTGTACCAGGAGTTGGCTTCTTTACCTGTAAGAGAAGTGGCTGCCTTCTTGCCCGGGAAAGAGAAGAAGATCAGCTGGGTGCTGGGTGTTGTGTGTCCATAAGGGGACTGTACCCTTGGTTAGTGAAATCCCAAGAAGTTGTTTGGGGACTGGACGTAGGACTTCCATGTGGGAAGGGCCGAACCAGGATAAATCTCTTGTGTTATTTGTGTGATTGTTTATTTGCTTCTGCACTTCTACTCTTTATCACACTAACTAACTAAACCTTCAAGTGTTAATTTCTGTGTTTAAGTTTCTATTTTAGATTTCAGAAAAACCTATTCACCCCCCCTCTAGGTTAGCTTGCTGCCGCCGTACCAAAAGGGCCAACAAGTGGTATCAAGCGGGTCTCTGAACTTTCAAGAAGATCTAACGATCTTAGAGCAAAGATCCATGCACTCAAGATATGCTACAGGTCATCAGTCAGCAGACCTCCATTCTTTGATGGAGAGGACTACCAATATTGGAAGATGAGAATGGAATGCTTCATTCGAGCACAGACTTTGATCTATGGCAGGTAATCGAGTAGGTGATTATGTTATTGTTACTATTCTGCACTACTGCCATTACAGCAGCAGATAAAAGTAAATTATCTTTAAACTTTAAAGCGAAGAACTATTTATGTTGCGCTTATCCAAAAAGGAATTCATAGAGTATCTGCATGCAAATCTGCTAAAGAAATTTGGGATAAACTGCAGATAACTTATGAAGGAACGGATAAAGTGAAACAAACTAGATAGATATTCTTGTTTCACAATATGACATTAAAATGCTTTCCAATGAAAATATTACTAATGTATAATAGATTTTCAAGCATAGTAGTTGGTTTTAAGCTCTCTTGGTAAAACTCTTTCTAATGAGGAATCGTTAGGAAAATACTTAGGTCTTTAACCATTTCATGGACACCTAAAGTAACTGCTATTGAAGAGGCCCATGATTTAAACAAATTGTCGATTGAAAATTTAATAGGTTCTCTCATGGCACATGAAATAAATATGGAGCGACTATCTGAAAGCTCATCTAAGAAAAAAATGTACTAATGCTCTTAAAGTTGCAGCTGCTCCTTCCACTTCTTCTTCTTCTAGTTCCAAAAATGCAGATTCTGAAGACAGTGACGTAGATGAAGTACTGTCCAAGCTTCAGAAATTCTCAAGAAGAAGAAAATGGATAAGAAGGATCAAAAGAAAGAAAAGAAAGAAAAGGAACCAGTCTGCTATGATGCAGAAAACCTGGACATCTGAGACCAGATTGTCCAAGGTTAAAGAAGAATGGTCAAACCGAAAAGCTCAAGAAGCAGCACAAGAAATTTAAAAGAAAAGCATGGCAGCTGCTTGGGAAAATGATGATGCCACAAGCTCCGAAACATCAAGCTCAGAATCGGAGAAAGAGCAGGTAAATCTTCCCCTCATGGCAGGACTAGATGAGGTACATTCTGACTCATTTTTTGATTCTTGCACAGATTCAGGATCAGAATCTGAAGATTTAGATCATGTTTTAATGAACTTTATGATAAACACAAGGTGTTGTAAAAGAATTGAAAAATATCAAGAACAACCTTACTTGTTTGGAAAACACTATTCTGATCTTAATCAGAAATGGAACAATTAGAAGATCAATTAAAGAATGTAAAGATAATAATTATCTTTTAAATGAAGATTTAAAAGTAAGAATAATGAGAAGATAGAGTTAGAAGAAAAATTGAAACTCTAACTGAAGAAAATCTTTATTTAAAAGAATTAGTTAGAAAATTAACTAAAGGAAAACATCTTTAGCCCTATGCTTAAAGGATCAAAATCTGGAAATGACAAACAAGGCTTGGTTATACACCTCCAGAAAAAGGAAAACAAGTAATAAACTCAGGAAATCTCCTTTACCAAAATTTGTAAAAGAAACCAAAATGCCTCAGAAAAAGGAACCTGAAACAACCAAGCTTTATCAAAAGAAAAAGGTTTCTAAAATTATGTTCAAATCATGCATCACAAAGGCATAAAACTGCAAACAATTATATTCATTGCTGCTCTCATTGCAATAAACTAGGACACACTGTGAACACCTGCACACTAAGTACTTAGTTGGATTCCTAAAGGTTATTTTCATGCATCTAACCATCAAGGACCCAAAAGATTTGGGTACCTACTTCTGAGTAGTTTATTTGCAGGATGGCCTTGGAGCATCAGGAACAAAGGATGCTCAAGGCACTGGTGACTGCCAACTCTTCATCCATCTCATATCTGAAGAGGGAGTAGTCATAATTTATTTGTAAATTTTAATATTACTAACAATTATTTACAAGTTTCATTCAGGTGGAGTCTCTCATTCAGGGGGAGCACAGACTAAGGGGGAGTTATTCATTTATGTCAATCATTGTTGAACCCCTCAATGGTAAGAATTTCTTTCACAAAGGGGAGAGAATGCAATGGTAAGAACCTTCCTTTTTGGTTTGTGACAAAAAGGGGGAGAGTATGTATGGTATGCATTATCTGTGAATTTTCTGTATTTTCTATGCTTTACGTATTTTTGTCAGAAAATTTCTCTAAATTTTCTCATCACCAAATAAGGAGGAGATTGTTGAACCACTCCTATATTTTACCCTTTTATTTTGGTGATAAAAATTTATGTTTAATTAATTATTATTAAAAATATTTAATATCATGTTTTTCTTAATAAATATAAATTTACATGATTAATTGAATATTAAATATATTTAATACCATGATTTTTCTAATAATAATTAAATATCATGATTTTCTAATAAATATAATTTTATGACTATTATCGTAATGATTTGCACTAAACACATAAATCGATGTCCATTCAATATATATCGATTTCAGTTAAAGTGTCACATCGATTTGCTCTCATAAGGATTCCTTTATGCTCACACAGACTCCTTTGTAACTCTCATAAGGATTCCTTTGTAACTCTCACATGGTCCTTTGTAACTCTCATAAGGATCCTTTGTAACTCTAAGGATTCCTTTGTAACTCTCACTGGATTCCTTTGTAACTCTCATAAGGATTCCTTGTACTCTCACATGGATTCCTTTGTAACTCTCACATGGATTCCTTGTAACTCTCATAAGAATTCCTTTGTAACTCTCATAAGGATTCCTTTGTAACTCTCACATGGATTCCTTTGTAACTCTCATAAGGATTCCTTTGTAACTCTCACATGGATTCCTTTGTAACTCTCACATGGATTCCTTTGTAACTCTCATAAGGATTCCTGTGTAACTCTCATAAGGATCCTTTGTAACTCTCACTGGATTCCTTTGTAACTCTCACATGGATTCCTTTGTAACTCTCATAAGGATTCCTTTGTAACTTCATAAGGATTTGCTCTCACGTGAATTCGTTGTAAAAACATAGATTTCCTTTATATTTTAAAATGTTTTTGGAATCTAGTGAAAAAGTCAATATTCTTGATTTGCGTAATCCTTTATCTTTCTGACAGGAGATCTTTTTGCTTATCTTTCTAGATCTCTTCTCTCCTGCCAACAAAAGAGAGATTACTTACCACTTCTGGGTGGCATCAGGAAACATAAATGTATGAACCTTTTTGACAGAAACACTCTTTTATCTAAACACTTTTTTCTATGCTTGCAGACCTCGTAGACCACAAATTATCAGAAGAAAGAGAAGATGAGCAACGGCTAGAACTCCAACGGATTTATTCAAATTGCTCATATAAAAGATGAAGCAAGGCTGAAGAAGAAGTAAGGAGCTTTTCCTGAAGATCTTTTGAATGAGTGTACAACCAGTGAGGAACCTGAACTCCAAATACACTCAAAGAAAAAAGAGAGAAAGAGCCTGAGCCCAAGAAGAAGTGTTCAAGCATCTGAAGCACTGAAGCATTCAAGCTCCTTCTCCTCTCTTCTCTCTCTCCCTGTGTGCATCTTGTAATCTGGGGGAGAGAGTCTTTTGCTGAGAGTTCTTTTAGTTTTTTTATTTGTTCCAACCTCAGCTTTGTTCTTTCTTTCTAAGAAAGATCCTTGTCCGGCTGTAGGACTGTATACAGTTGTTAACCTAGCTAGGGGTTAGTGTCTAGCAGAACCGCACTGGGGTTTGTACCAGGAGGTTGGCTTCTTTACTTGTAAGAGAAGTGGGCTGCCTTCTTGCCGGGAAAGAGAAGAAGACCAGCTGGGGTGCTGGGTGTTGTAGTGTCCATAAGGGGGACTGTACCCTTGGTTAGTGAAATCCCAAGAAGTTGTTTGGGGACTGGACGTAGGACTTCCATGTGGGAAGGGCCGAACCAGGATAAATCTCTTGTGTTATTTGTGTGATTGTTTATTTGCTTCCGCACTGCTACTCTTTATCACACTAAACTAACCAAACCTTCAAGTGTTAATTTCTGTGTTTAAGTTTCTATTTTAGATTTCAGAAAAACCTATTCACCCCCCCTCTAGGTTAGTTTGTTGCCGTACTAAAAGGGCCAACATGGTTACGTGTAATGAGAAAATAGTATAAGTGTAAATGACAATAGTGTTGATTGATAAATTGTTTATTGATGTGTACAAATGTGTGTGTGTATGTGTTTATGTATAACTTGTCATTGCTAAAAGTGATGTTACTATTAGTACCAAATGTAAGTATATGCTTTCATATTCATGGAATTTGAATGATTGGATGCACATGTGTTTAGTATCATGTTGGATAGTTACAAGTGATCCCTATGCAAGGGTAATAGGAATGTCATAGACTTTATAAAATCAGCAAGCTAAATGTGAAGTAAATGGTTATAATTGCATGCCAAGTGAGTTAGAAATCATTCTAGGAGTGCAACCTATCTTGTATATGGTTTTTCCCTGACTTAGTTATGAAGTTTTACAATGATGTGAGTAAAGTGTGAAGGTATATGAATGTGTATTTGTACTTATGATAATGACACCATGTTATTAGAAATCTTGTTTAGATTATAGTTTTACATGTTAGAATAGTTGTTTAATACAATCCCATGTGAACCTATTTTGTTTATAGCACAAGCATGTATGATTTATTGCTGAAATTCTATTGTGTTAATTATTAGAAAATATGTATGTATTGAATCTTAAGTTACTTGCTGAGTCTATTGCATAGACTCACTCTTGCTAATCATTTCAGGAAATTAGCAGCGGAGGAGCTAGCAAGAATTGAAGTGGAGTTGGACTAAGTGATTGAAGAGTTGTAGTTTATATTTCATAAGTATGTAATGCTACAATTGGAATTTGGATTTTGTTCAAATGTACTTGGAGTCGGCTATGTAATTGGAACATTTTGTACTTATGTTTCTTTTGTTAAACTATACAGACTGTGGTATGTGGATTTAAAAGTTGATGGAATAAGATTTATTTAAATTCCGTTGCATTTATTGAATTCTATTTGTGTATATCTCAGCTCATTTGTTACTTGTTGGGGTATTCTCCCCTGTAGCGGCTTGCTCTCATCCGACGTGGGTTGGTATAACCGTACCGGGTGAAAGTGGGTCGTTGCACACTATCTCCTAATTATGATCATCCTATTACCTGTCCTGTGTGAATATTTATATGATTCCGAACCTGAGCCTTAATATGAATCTTTGAGTATGACTATGTTTTCATACTACTATTATACATTCACTGACATGTTATGTTGGTTATCTGACCCTGTTCTTGATACCGTTCTTGTTCTTACCTAAATTATCATGTGTTCCTAATCCTTTGATTTAAAGATTTGAATTCTACTGGGCTAGTTAGCTCACCCATCCTTCCCTTTTCAGGTAACCAAGATGGGGGAGAAGTATAAGATGGGCTGTGTGCAGAGTGGACACTGATGACGAGTCAACCAACCGTTTACTATTTTAGTTGTGTACTTGTAAATGTTATGAGTAGTAGTTACTCATCCTACTCCTCACTTAGTGTGTAATGAGGAGCTTTATGTAATAAACTTCCGCAGACTGCGTTATAATAAATAAACGTTAATGTTTTTACTTTGTGCCTATTTTCTGTCATTCCCGATAAATAGACTTTTATTAGGATGTGACAATTTAGCTTCCTATAATCGATGCATAACCTAAGTGACCCATCCTTCTTCTTTACGAACAATACAGGTGCGCCCCAAGGAGAAACACTTGGGCGTATAAATCCCTTATCTAACAAATCTTGCAACTGCTTCCTTAGCTCCGCTAACTCCGCCGGTGCCATCCGATAAGGGGCCTTTGAGATAGGAGAGGTGCCTGGAAGCAACTCCAGTGTGAACTCTATCTCTCTAGCCAGTGGCAATCCAGATAAATCATCGGGAAAGACATCTGGAAAATCCTGCACTACATCTATCTCCTCAAGAGTAGGTGACTCATTAGCCTTGGGTACTAATACCACGCTGGCAAGAAAGCGTCACAACCCTTGCTCACCATTCTCATCACCTTCATGGCAGATATAACCAAACTTCCCGCTAAGTTCCTTGGCAATGAATGTGAAAACTCATCCTCACCAGGAATGCGGAAAACAATCTTCTTCCCATGATAATCCACTAATGCATATTGCTCCTCTAGCCAATCCAGACCAAGTATAGCATCGTAGTCCTTCATCTTTAGCAAGAAGAAACACCCTTCTAGGACTCTATCCTCAATGCACACCGTAAAGATGGAATACACTTCCTAGTCGATACCGTTCCCATAGGGTGTCCACAGACAAAGGGACTTCTAACTCCTCAGACTCTAATCCTGACTCTAAATCTAACTGCCTAGCAAAACGCTCGGAAATGAACGAGTGAGTGGCACCCGTATCAAATAAAACTCGAGCGTGTACACCCATGAAAAGAACTGTACCTTCGGTAACATGCTCCGCCTGCTCGGCGTCCTCACAAGCTAACGCAAACACTCAAGCTGGGGCTCGAGGCCCTCCTGGTCTTCCTGTCGCTGGCGCTGCTGCTGCTGCCGCTGCTGGAGATGGTGCTGGTCGCTGGACTCTCTGCTGAAGTCTGGGACAATCCTTGATCTTATGCTTGCTGCTCCCACACTTCAAGCACTTCCCCGCCATCTTCCAACACTCCATACCACCATGTGCCCTTCCGCAATGAGGACACTCCCTCTGGCCACTCGGGAATGCTGAGAAGGTACCTGACGACTTCCCGATACTACGGACGCTGCGGTGACTGATACGCCGCCTTCTTCTTCTCCTGCCTCTTGAATGGAGCTGCAGGCCTCTTCTGCGAAGCCTTCTTTTCCTCAAGATACTGCTCCATCTCTCCTCCTGCCGACAAGTCGCGCTAAGAGCCTCATCGAGGGTACGATGGTCAAATGCCACCAACCTCGTCCTCAGTGATGGCCTCAGACCCATCACGAACTTCTTCGCTTTCCTGCGCTCATCAGCAATGATATGAGGGGCATATTTCGATAGCTCGGCAAACCTGGCCTCGTACTCCAGTACGGTCATGGAGCCCTGAGTCAAGGAGAGAAACTCTTGCTCCATCTTGTCCTGGATGTGCTTCGGAACGAACTTGGTCCGAAAGAGCCTCACAAACTCGTCCCAAGCCACCTCTACAGCACCATCCTCGAACCGGGTACGAAGCAACGAGGACCACCAAACATCGGCTCGCTCCTGCCAAAACATTCCATAAGGACCAATCCAAACAATCTAGGCTTAAAGAAATAGTTATATAAACAATTTACACATACCTGTAGCATATAGGTGGCTAAAGTGACCTTGTCATCCTTAGCACACCTAATCGCTCGGAAGATCTTTTATCTCCCTCATCCTGCTCTCTGCAAGCAGCGGATCACTCTCCCCCTTAAAGAGGGTGGAGCCATCCTCTTGAACTTTTCCATGATGGAGAGTCCACCATGGTCCTGACCTGGGGACTGGCGCCTGAGCCTGCTACATCAACCAACATAAGCCACACATATACAATATAACAATATAACAAACATGCAAGTTAACAGATCAGACTACTCTATTTACTATTCTAACCTGAGCCTCCAGCTGAGCCTGGAGTGCAGCCTGGGTATGGGCCTGCGTCTGCATGGCCTGAACTAGACCTTGCATGAACACTCCATAGTCCACTGGTGGCAGTGGAGGAAGCAAATAACCCTGAGGTGCTGGGGCCTACTGCTCACCCTGATCCTCATGCCTAGGCTCAACTCTCTCCTCTCTCCTCTGCTCACCCTCACGAGCAGGAACACACCACCCGCCTACCACGCGAAGCCATATCCTGCAAAATGATTTAATCCCATTTAGAAACTTTACTATCTAATTCCTAACTATCTTCATGGCTATATGGACAATCTATAGAGACTTAGCATATAATGAAGATGATGACATATGCATATTTATGTACAATCTCAACCTGTTGCCCTGATACCAATCTCTGTAACGACCCTCTTTATATCGGTACGGTTATACCAACCCACATCGATATAGAAAGCGTCGCCACAGTGGGACATTTATCCAACACATTCAATAGGCTGAGACGTACACAAATATGAACACATAACAGCGGAATAAAAGAACTGAACGTAAATTTATTATTCCATCATCTACATTTATCCACAGTCTATATAGTACAAGAAGAACTAAAGTTCCCATAACTGAAATTTAAATCAAATACATTGTCCACAACTTAAATACATGTCGCCCTTTATTACATACTTATGAAAAAAAACAACAACGCTGATATTTCCACAAGATCTCCTACTCTCGCTCAGAGTCACTCCTGACTGTCTCCTCGGAAGAAGTAGAGATACCTGCACCTGTACGCCGAAACAGAGTGAGTCTAAAAGACTCAGCAAGTAATTCCATTCACATTAAGCATACATGCATCACATGGACAGTTTACCTTTTTAAACAAAACAACTAATACGTATAACTGGATTTGACAACCTCTTAAAGAAAACCTAAACATTTTACTTCTACAAGTTTATAATACATGATACATCCTTATGTCTCTTTCACAATAAGTAAACCTATCACATGCTTTCTACACATTCTTTAACATGCTATCTTAAGTCAACACTTGTTCCATTCATGCTACATTAAAAGATAAGTTAAGCATGGTATTGCACATATTGGAAAAGATATTCCTTTCATGGATTCTATGTACATTTGCACATTTATAACACATTTATAAACATGAATAGCTTGCTGTTTTGACATGGATTTAACACATTTATAAATTAGTTCACAATTTCACATATTATCTCATTAGTTCACATTTTCACATGATCATTTACACATTTTTCACATGCACATTTCACATATATACAAAATCCCATTTTTCTCATTACATGCTGTGACACATAGTCCAAACCACCTCTTAGAAGGACACACACTTATCTCATTCACACACATATCCATCACCTAGGCAATATAGTGATAGACCTTAGTTACTGCGCAGAACCGGGAGAATCACTCTCCACCCTAACCAGTGGTACTTGTCCACCTACAGAATTTTAATCTCAATGCCCATGGGACATCACACACATATGAACCTTCCCATAGGGACTTTACTACGGTACAGTTCCTCAGCCCTCTAAGGTAGCATGTCACCCATGGCTTATTTTCACATTTTCCCCATTTATAAACACACGCACTTTTGCATACCATTTACACATTAACTCCATATTCACATACATGTACATGGTTCAGGTTACCTAACATGGTACTACTATTTTCAGAGTTAAACAGTTAGAATTCAATCATAAATCATACTGTAATTATCTAATTTATCACTAATTACTCTAAAATGTTTTAACTAGCTATTTCAACATATAATAACCAAATCAGTATCTACTGTTGTCTAATTCACATGAAAATTTAACCACAGACTGTTTACAGGTTACGCATCATGCATACCTAATTTCAAATTTTTCGGAGTCATACTCAAATTATGATAAATAAAACATGCATTCTGCCTAATTTATGAAGTCATCAATTAAGCATGGTACAGAGTGCCATATACATATTTATCTATTCTAAAATCTGTGTCCAATAGTCATGATATTACATGCAATTTCTGAGAATTTATTTTACATCATACAATTTATTAGAGATTTGAAACCACTAATGCATGCTCACTGATTTTCAGTTTAGAAAATATAACTATTTACACAGATAACAGAAAAATTCCAAACTCTCATGGCATGAACTGATACCCATAAACATTGTATAGAATTCTCTAACATCCAAATTCCACATGGATCACACAATCAGTAACTTTCAAAGTTGGAAAACCTGTCTGACATACATTTCAGAAATTTTATTAAATGGAAAATCAACAAAAATTCCATAAAATTTCACAACATCATCCACTCGAAGTATTACATAGCATATAAAATTTACAGTATATCCTCATGCGCAAAATACGAAAATAAATTATAAGGGGGCAAATAGCACACTGTTCTTGCTTGAAGAACTCAGCGGCAAGGGTGTGGCCGCTTACCTGGTTGACGACAACATAGGTGGCCGCTAACATCGGATCTTAACGGCAGCAAAGGTTGCCGTTAAGTTCCTGTCTGTGCAAGACACATACTAAACTCCAAAAATTCGATAGAAAGGGGGTTCTAGGACACGAATAAATTCCGTAAAAATGCCTGAGACCTACAAGACGTATGTATGGACAATAGGTATGGGTTACTTGCCTTCAGAAAAATCTACAAATGGAGGATTGGTCGAAGAAGCTCTCCCCAGCCTGAGCCAAAGAGCCTCCAAAGTCCTCCAATCCGGGTTCTATGTTGATCCTTCAAGCACATCGGAGTCGGGGAAGTCTTCCTCGATGCTTAGACTCCCTCCCAGTCGTGGAAGAACACCGGATGAAGTCTCCAATCGCCGGATCTCAGAGCTCAAAGTTCGAGGTTTGCACATGAGAACTAGGGTTTTTTTTTTCTCAAGAGAGTCAAAAGGGTTAGATCTGGCCGGAGATGGGTATTTTTATAGGGCTAAGGGTCGGATACACATTTAGTTAAGGTTTTCTGACCGTTGGGGGTCGGTTACCAAAACAGAGGCGACATTTCCGGAGGTGTTTTTGGATCTGAAGACACAACTGATCTGGGAGGTTAACGTCAACATCATTGGTCTCCGGTCTGGGGTTGGCGTCAATCGATGTGGCCGCTTACTCCCCATTAACGTCAACCTATGTTGACGTTAACAGGTCGTTTGGCCAGAACTTAAAACTGCAGAAAACCATATTCACTCAATGCATATACATGGAATATACAATGTATACATTAGAAAATGAATACCATTCATGCAATGTAAATGAATAATATATATACAATAGATTACATATATATATATATATATATATTTACAACAATACATCAAATAGTTTATTTATATACACATACATATATCTACACATACAAACATCCATGTCTCACACAATCAAACTCCTATATAAGAGAGTAAAATTCTAGGGCCTTATAGAGTGACCTCCTTCCCTCCTTACACTAGGATCCAAACACCTCTCTCGGTGAGGGCTATCTCTCCGTTGGGCATTCTGTCTCATTGGACAAGTGAATCCTCGTCGGACCTCCATAAGTGTCCGTACCCTGTGGATTCCCTCACAGTGGACCGAGCAGGTGGTACCACCCCGGAGACCCATGTTAGAGTACCCATTGGTGTGAGGGAGTGTGCTTAGTGAGCCCGAAGTTCTCACCTTACCCATTTAGGCCCATACCCACTTTGGAGTGACACATTTCAAATAAAATCCACTTTGAACTATATTGAAACAATTAATTGGAGTAAGTATCCCTAAGTGTTTGATTAAAAGCTATTAACATCTTCTCTCAAACTTGTTTGAGTAGTTGTTTGGTAGTTCCTTGCTAATCAACTTGCGTGTTTAAGTTTTATGTTGCTTCGTTCAGGCAAATCTCTCGGAATGGCCGAGTACGAAGGTATGGGTTATCAAGAGGATGTGTATGATGAAGTATATGATTCCATTGCACGACTTGCACAAATCCATATCAACTCCATGATGGTCCATCCACTTCGCATGTCAATGCGGTGGATTCACAATCTCCCCATCCTTCCCCGAGGCATGCCACTGTAAATGCCTCTACTTCTATTGATATGTCACAGCTTGTGGACATCCTCCAAACCTCCAAGCCTCCCAACTCCAGGAGGTTCAAGCTGCTCTAAAGGGGAAATCCATCCCTAAACCCATTCAAACTCTCCACCCAAACACGAGTGTCTTCTACGAACCCACTCGCGACTCGACGGTCTGAGCCTCTCCTGCCCCCTCGCGGGCCAATTCCATTACTCACTCCCACCCCCACACCCCTGTTGGGAGGCCCACCCTTGTTCGGCCAAGCCCCACCGTGGCAAGGCCCATTCACCCCCCTCGGGCTCCGGCCCACACTTGCGCGCCCGCTGGTGCACCACTTCACTACAATTCTGTCCAAGTGAGTGCACCCCAACCTCATTCGTCCGGGTGCCTCACAAACCTTCTTCCGATCAGCTCACCCAACCCTCTTGGTGAAGGTGAATCGTCTTGAACAAGATTTGAGAAGGGTGTCCGCACCCAAAGACTCTTTCGAACTGGCACTCCCCTCTATGCCAGTCTTTCATCTCCACCTCTGAACTGCCGGTCTACCGCCGCTACAACGACACCGAATCCATTCGTACATATCAAGGAGTTCATGTACGAATCCTCTTTCTGGCAGAACGATAATCGTGCCCTCGCCTTTCTGTTCCACCAATCTTTGGATGGGCCCGCCCTCGAGTGGTTCTATTCTTTGGAGCCCGCAGACGCCGAGGACTTTGAGGTAGTACAGAGAAAGTTTCTACAGCGGTACAGGGACCTTGTTGGCCCTGCATTGTCTATTATGGATTTGATGGCTGAGAAAATGAAGGCTGATGAGGACTTTTTACAATATGCTGATAGATGGAGGGCATTGGCTGAGAGACTGAGAGACTGAGAGATCCGTTGTCTGAGCCCAAACAAGTCAAGATGGTCACTGCGAATGCCATGCCACAGTTTCGGCATATCCTGGCAATGAATAACCTGACAACCAAGAGGAATTGTATGAGAGAGCCCACTATATCCAGACCCAGTTGAAGGACTCTCCAATCATGGCTATGTTTGAGCCGAGGGCCAGGACGTTCAAGAAGAGCAATGGTGCTCCCCCTACTGGCGGTCTCACGACTGAAGGGGTCATGCAAAATGAGCAGTGAGTGCTATGGGTAACCCCAGCCCCTCCACCTACCGCCCTAACCCCATCCCCAGGCCTCAACAACCGCAGCAATCCCAATTCAGGCCAAACAATCCTCCAATATTAGGGCACCACCCTAACAGCATCAACACCTCAGCAACCTCAGCAGTCCCAATATCAACAACCTCCTCCCAACCAATACCGTCAAGCTCCTCCACCACCTCCTCAGTACCGCCAGGCACCACAGCCTCAGTACCGCCAACCTGCCCCTCCCCAATACCAGCAACAGTAACCTCCTCCTCCTCCTCCTCCTCCACAATACAACCAAGTTCCCCCTCCAGGCACCTATGACCCTCAGCAGCCTAGGCGCCCCCCCTGGCCCAAGAAGAGCCCACTACCCTCCATTGCTGGAGACTTTATCTGACATATTCAATGCTCTTATGGCCGCCAATGCACTCACCCTGTCGAGGGAAAGGCTACAATGGCCTCCCAATGTTGATACTTCTCGTTATTGTGCATTCCACCGGGGACCGGGCCACACTTTGGAGGCCTATTTTCATTTCAAAGACTACATCTACGATCTAAATGACAATGGAGGCATAGATTGGGAGGAGATGAGGAAGTATGTTAGACCCCGAATTTTTATTCTCTTATATATATATATAGTATATGTATGGCGTGTTGGGTGTTCGCTTGTTATGTGTATAGCGTGCGTAGTTCATTGTGCCTACTATAAGTTTTATACTTCTCTTGAGCATGAGCATGTGCGTATATCTATATATATATATATTATACGTGTATATGATACTTCATGTAGAATGAGCAATTAGCTAAATTAAGAATATTATGAACACTTTCTCAAGAATCTCAGACTCAGAATATTTAAGCAATATTATGTATGTATTTTTCTGAATATTGAAGAATATTCTATTATCTAATTCATGGATTATGCATGGGGATGTATGGAGTACGTACGTACATACATATAAGCATGTATATGTACCATATCTTATGCATGTGATACTTACCTATCAAAATTGGGTAAGACCCTTGAATTATCCTTCTATTTGGCATGCGTGTGGACTCGTGATGGTGAGTAGATATCATGCATGTATATGTAATATCTATAGCAGCTAGATGTACTTGCTATGCATGTGTACGATTATTGAGAACGTTGTTAAAATTATATGTGTATGTACGTATGTATAATTGTCTTAATGCATGTGGTAATGGCGTACCAAATTCTAAATACATAGCATCCTGGTATATTTAGGTATACATGAGTATGTTTAGAGTGGACGCTGTTCAATTGCTTGGTATAGTGGATGTATGCATTGTACTTAGCACATTGCATGCACATGTAGAGTACAAGTATGATTTTCTGCATTGTTTGTTTTCTGGCCGAAGAGGATTTGGCGTCAACATTGGAGGACGCCTATATAAGTAAACGTCCAGTCGATGGACGCCTACATCTAAGTCAACGGCCACTCATGTGGACGTTAATATCTCTAATTTTCTGTGCGCAGCAGAGCGCAGAGAGCACTCATTGGGCCAGGCTTCTAATTGGGGAGATGTCTTCCAACGTCTCTTACTTTTCCCTTCAGTCCTGCACGAGCCCCTCTTGCCCCCTTATTCTATAAAACACCTCTCTTGCAACCTAGAGAGCCCTCTTGGCTCATTTTCTAAAAGGAAACCCTAGCTGAGAGAAGAGATGAGGGACTGACCTTGGAAGGCTTAGATCCGGCGACTGGAGGCGTTTTCGGGTGAGCTTCTACAACAAGGAGGAAGGCCATACATAGGAGAAGGCTTCCCCGGCGTTGGATTGCGGCTTGCAACCCCCTGGAACCCGGAGCAAAGGATTTATGGAGGCTTCTTGGCAGAGCCAAGGAGCTTCATCGGCTATTTTGATCCGTTTAGAGGTTTTTCTTCAGGCAAGTGAACCTAGATCGTAACCCTAAACATGTCCCCTTGGGTCTTAGTATTTTTATGGGTTTTTCCTCGAGTCCTGGAACCCCACATTCACCAAATCCCTGGAGCTCGGTCTGTGCCTTGCACAGACAGGAATCGGCGTCAATGCCTTGACGCCAAGGTCTCCAGTGGGCGTCCGACGATCTTGCCGTCAAACTGTGAACGGCCAGACACTGCCGCCAAGTTCTTTAGTGCAGAACAGTAAACTGTTCTGCCTTAAGTAATTAATTTTCGGACTTTTGACGCATGAGGATATAATGTAATTTTTATATGTTATGTAAAATAGCTATGTGATGTGAGTGGTAAATTGCTTGCGCATTCTGTGGATGGTGCAAATTTTAGATTTATTGAAATGTATGTTAGCAATCAGTTTGGATATGTTAGTCTACTGTTTACATGATCATAAGGAGTTTGGATGCCATAAATTTTCTAGACCATGTATGTATGCATCAGTCCATGCTCTGCAAATTTGAGAATTTTTTTTGTTTCATGTGATTTACTGCATTTTCTGCAATAAGAATAGAAGTCATGTGTAGGTTATTCAAAAATTTCAGTAAATTGTGTGTCGTACATAAATCCGGGAAAAAAAATTTCCTGTGACCATGTATATGACGGGTTCAGGACTTTGAACCATCATTTGACATTCATGTTATGTTCCATATTAAATTGAATTATTAGTGGCATGAAGATAAATGTTTTATTTTCCGTAAATTATGTAATTCAGAAAAATATGAAAATTTGCATGAGTAGTCTGAAACCTGCAAACGTGTGTGGGTAAATTTTAAGGTGATTTGGGTAACATTAGCTTAAACTGTGGAATTTCCATGTGAAAAGAGTTATTAATGCATGTTACACACGACTTGGATGATTGAGTGTTTCCCCAATATGATTAGTGTAAATTCTGAATGGTGTGACCCTGTTATATAGTAGCATGTTAGGTCAGGGCTGAGGCATGTTAAATCAATTGTTTATGCTAGATTTCCATGCTAATAGGGATTTCAAATAGCATGTGAAATGGATGTTTGATTTTCTGTAAATTCGTTTTAGTTCAGAAAAATATGAAAAGTTGCATGTAGAATCCTAAACCTGAAACCAGTATGTGGTCAAAGTTTTTGATCATTTGGACAATTATACCGTGCAATATGAAATTTCCATGCAAATGCGTGACTAATGCAAGCTATTATGAAATGATTTGGCTTCTGAACAATTTAACATGATTAATGAAACTTCCGGAATGTTATTATGGTCATCTGTAGTAGCATGATTAGGAGAAAAACAGAGTTACATTGTGCATGAGAAAATGAAGGAGATGTGAGTGTTATGTGTAAAATACGTGTTAAAACTCGGCATGAGTAAAGTGTAAAAGTTATGCCTATGTGACACTGCTACCCTAGAGGCATCGGGAGCCGTATATAGAAAAGTCCCTGGGAAGGCTCCATGTGATATAGTTTGTCCCAAGGCATTGGGAAACCCCGGAGGTGGACAAGTACCACTGGATAGGGTGGAGAGGGCTTCTCCCGGTCTGAGCAGTTACCAGATTCACTGCTGTATTGCCTAGGTGGTGAGTATGTGTATGAGTTGTGTCATGCGTTGTGATATGAGTTGTGTTATGAGTTGTGTTGAGAGCTGTGCTAAGGAATGAGCACGAGCTATGAGATTTTGTTAGTGTCCTCTACTGGTGGTTAGGACTATGCGTCATGACAAATTGTTTAAGCAATGAAAAATGAATAAAGTGTGAAATATGTGAACATGGCACGTGGTAAGTGCCCATGATGCATGTGGTAAGTGCAATCGATGTGATACGTGATAAGTGGAAGAGGTAGAGTAAATAATGTGGAAACATGTAAATTGTGTAAGTGTGAACATGTGTACATGTCAAATATGTAAAAGTGAATAATGTGAATGAGTAAGTGTGCAATCATGTGGGATAAATGTGTTAGATTGAGAACTTATGATATATTTCATGAAAGTGTGAAATGCATATCCAACAACAACCTAAATGTATGCAAAACGATGTTTCACATGTGTAAGAATGAGTAGAATCCATATTAGGAACTTCCCTTTCAAACATATGAGAATCTCACGATAATTGCTATCATGTTGTGATTGAATTGTATATATATATATAGCTCTCACGTGAATGAAATGGTAGTGAGCATGTAATAGGATTTCACGTTTGCAAAAGGTTGATTATGAATGTGGTAAATGCATGAAAAATATTTGGATTCCATGCTAGTTGAAAGACTCAATTATTATAAAAGTTTCATACTTAAGTGCTCATGGATTGCTAAATGGTTTCACCATGTTTTAACCTTCAAGTCATGCTACAAATGGGAAACTATGTGCATGTGATTTTATTATGTTAAAAAAGCAAGTAAATTGTATAAATAAATACAAAAGGGTCATGTGAAAAGAAAGTAGTCATCGTGCTAGCTTGTTCTTTTCTTTACGCTCAATTGTATGCTCTAGTAGTAGGAATATCTATGGGTTAAAAGAATGTGTGGTCGAATCATGCTACATGTTAAGTGTATAAAATAAGTGCATGTGTATGATGCAATGCCCATGATTTAAAATAGAATTATGGTAGACTAAAGCATGCTCCTGTGAAGATAATATGTATTGCTAGCTGAGAGTAAGGACCATGAGTACCTTCGTGATTAGATGATAGTGTGCATCTCCTTAATGTTAATGCCATATTGTGAGTGTGACATGTTTAAGTTTAAGACTTTGGTTTGCTTGCTGAGTCTTTGGACTCACTCTTGCTTCGGCGTACAGGTTGACAGGTATCGGGTTCTAGAAGGAAGCTTGGTGAGGATCGTCATTAGAAGACTATTTTGTGGAGCTGTTACTAGTTGTACTTTCTTTGTTTTTCTAGTACGAAAAGGATTATTGTATGGACAATATTTGGACAATGTAGTTCTTTAACTTGTATTAATGTGGACATTGTCTTTCTATTTTGCTATTTAGATTGTGGAATGTGTGTTGGTGATGGGTAAGAGTTGAGTTATTTATTTTATTCCGCTGTACTCTATTGCTATCCAGGTACATATCAACCTATCGACTAGTGTTGGGTACATGTCCCACTGTGACGACGCCCTTTATACCGATGGGGATTGGTATAATCGTACCGGTATGAAGAGGGTCGTTACAAAGTATATAACAGAGATGAAGGCGAGGAGACTGTCTAGGCAGGATCAATAGCAGCAGCAACAAACCACAGCAGCAGCAGTCCCAGGCACCCCAGCAGCAGCCCAATATGGGCATTGTTCAGAAACTCCTCCTGGAGCATCGAGCTCCGAATCAACAAGTCAATGCTCTCAGAGCGTCTCCCCGTACTGAAAGTACACCTAGCAGGTCGATGGAAGTTTCCTCCACCTCTATCTCTACTCCCTAATCCTCCTTTACTCTACCCCCTTCATCCGTACACCACTCCCTCTAACCCACTACCCTCCTTTCTACGCATCCCTAAAACCGCCACACACCGCCCCACCCTCTACCCAACCATCCAACCCACCACTCATTCGTCGCCACACCCCGTAGCCCCCACGACACAACCACCACATCCTCAAGCCCCCTTTCTACGCAACCCCTCCACCGTACCACCTCAACCCAACCGTCCACATCATACGCCAACCTCCCACCACGCATGTGTTTTGAAAACTCTTCACACAGGGATGGGTTAGTAGAACCAAATATAATATCGTCAACATAAACTTGACAACAATTATGTGATTGCAGACTCTCTTAGTGAAAAGAGTTTGGTCTACTTTACCTCATGAGTAGTTTTTGCTTGCCAAAAATGTGCTTAGCCGGTCGTACCAAGCTCGGGGTGCCTGTTTCAAACGATAAAGAGCTTTGTGCAATTTAAACACATGGTTTGATTTATCATGATCCTCAAAGTCAGGTGGTTGAGAGACATAGACTTCCACTTTGATGTAGCCATTCAAGAAGATAGTTTTTACATCCATTTGAAAAAGCTTGAACTTGTTTGAGCATGCATATGCTAACAAGATTCTAACTGCTTCTAGCCTAGCTACAGGAGCAAAGGGTTCTTCGAAGTCAACACCAAATTCCTGATTATATCCCTTTGCAACCAGTCTAGCCTTATTTCTCACCACTTTACCCTCTTCATTTAGTTTTCCTAGAGACCCATCTTGTCCCTATGACAGAATTTCAGGGGTACTAGAACTAGACTCCAGACACTATTTCTCTGAAATTGCCCAAGCTCCTCATGCATAGCATCAATCCATGAGTTTTCCTTTAAAGCTTCTTCAACATTTTTAGGTTCCACGTGAGACACAAAAGCTAGATGATCCTGTTCAACTATTTCTCTAAGTTGAGACCTAGTTTGAACTTTTTCATTCACATCTCCTATTATGTTCTCAAGTGGATGATCTTTAGAGTACTTGACATTTGTGATTGTTGAAGGTCCTGGTTGATCTTGCATTTGAGGAGGTTGTTCTGGAGGAGGGTGTGCTTGAGGAGTTTCAGCTTGAGGCTCCTCTTGTTGTGGATCTTCTTCAGGTTCATCATTTTGATTTCTGAACAAAATTGCATCATCCTCATCATCGTACCTGCGAAGATGTTCACTGTTAGTCTTGGAGACAATTTTTGAGTTTGCTTTTTATTTATTTGAAGTTCCCCAAGTGTTGTTCCTTCAGCTTCATCTTCAAACCTGTAAGTATTCGAGATGTTAGGCTTTGGTTGAGATTCATCAAAAACAATGTGTGGAGTTTCTTCCACCGTTCGAGTTTTAAGATTAAACACCTGTAAGCTCTAGAGTGTTCTGAATATCCAAGAAGAATACCTTGATCACTTTTAGCCTCAAATTTGTCTAGATCAGCTTTATCATTATTATGAATGAAGACTTTTGAGCCCAAAACTCTAAAGTACCCAATGCTGGGTTTCTCACCTTTTAGCAATTCATAGGGAGTTTTCTTGATTACGGGTCTTACCATGGCTCTGTTGAGAATGTAGCATGATGTGTTTACCGCTTCTCCAAAAGGTTCTTGCAGGTTGACTTTCGACCAGAAGGGTGCGAGCCATTTCCACCAAAGTTCTGTTCTTTCTCTCCACTACTCCATTTTGTTCCGGAGTCCTTGGAGAGGAGAACAAATGTTCTATCCCGTGGTGCCTGCAGAAATCAGAAAAGGAATTGTTATCAAATTCTCCCCCGTGATCAGTGCGGATTGAGCTATTTTGTGAACATTTCCATGCTCATTTTATTGAAGAATTCCTCAAACAGTCTCATTGCTTCATTTTTGTGTACGAGGAACTTTACCCATGTGAACCTAGAGAAGTCCTCTACAATGACAAAACCAAGCATTTGCCATTGAGACTTATTGTTCTAGTAGGTCCAAACAAGTCCATGTGCAGAAGTTCATAGGGTTTAGAAGTGCTTACCGGTGCTTTTGATTTGAAGGATTTCCTTGTTTGTTTTCCCTATGCACATGCATCACAAAACTTTCATTTTTATTAAAGGAAATATCAGGGAGTCCATACCAACTTCAGCTTCATGATCTTGTGCAGGACATTGTAGCTTGCATGGCCAAGCCTACGATGCCACAGTGTGAGCTCATCCTGTTTGTTTGCTACAAGACACAAGTATTCATTTTCTGGATCATCTAAGTCAACCATGTAGATGTTGTTCACCCTTTTTCCAGAAAATTTCAGACTTCCTGTATCCTTATCAATGATTTGACATGTGCTTGATTCAAAGATAACTTGGTGACCTTTATCACACAATTGACTTATGCTAAGTAAATTGTGATGAAGGCCATCCACCAATAGTACATTGTCAATTGAGTTGGAGACATACTTACGACTTTACCTGAGCCGATGATCTGGCCTTTGTTGTTACCTCCAAAGATGACTTGACCTCCATCTTTTTCCACCAACAACATAATTTTTCTTTATCGCCCGTCATATGCCTCGAGCAGCCACTATCCAAGTACCATTTTTTGATTTTGGGCTGCTAGGCATTCTTGCATATGTGGATCAGACAAGAGGTTTTGGTACCCAAATTACTTTGGGTCCCACTGTATCATTCATGCCAAATAGTAAATGCTTCGGAATCCAAATTTGTTTGAGTTTCAGTTTATTTGGACTGTTCCAGCATTGTTTTTCATTATGTTGTCCGACCTTTTTACAGAAATTGCATGATGAAGGTTTTTCTACAATAATGGCTTTTTGTTTTGAGGAACATGCATGGGCATTTTACCTTTCTGTTGCCTGGTCAACTTTCCTTTAGAAGTTGGTTTCCTGTCCTGTCGACAGCTCTCATTGGGGTTGTTGACAGGTTTTGCAGTTTCGTTAGCGACAAATTGGTATTCTTAGGTTCCTGTTTCTTGCCCTTGGCTTTACTTTTATTGTTCATTGACGGGATTTGTTTGCTTGTGCTTAGGCTGGTATCAACAAAAGATGTCAACAGATTTTTACCAATTACTTTTGGTTTAACAGGTTGATATCCACCCCATGTTTTGCAACAAACACATTAGATCCCAAGATTGCATCAAGATTTTGTTTACTTTTGACAAACTTAGTTAGATCTTCAGATTTTTCTTAAGATGCTCTTCAGCCTTTTTCAACTTTTCTTGTACTTCAGTAAGTTCAACTTGGAGAGTTTCAAGGGAATTGCTTAGATCATCTTTTTCTTTTTGAACTTCTTGGAGTTTCAGTTTCATGCCATCCATTTCATCACTGTGTGCTTGTTCATCAACTTTCATCATTTCAATTTCTTTATTCAAGGATGCAATTTGTTCATTATGGTTGGTGTCATGAACAAAGGAATTGATTTTCTTTTTCAGTGCTTTATTTTCAGACTTAAACTCACAGAATTTTTCGAATAAAACAGTATAAGTTTCTTCCCATTCATCAGCAGAATAAGTTTCAAAGGAAGAATTTACCTCATTGGAGTCGTCACTTCTAGCCATTAGACACTGAACTTCATCATCTCCAGAGGTAGCTTGACTGTTCTCATCTTCATCTTCATCACTCCAAGTTGCCAACATTGCTTTGGCTTTCTTGAAGGTGAATTTCTCCTTTTTCAGTTTCTTCTTGAGCTCGGGGCACTCTCCTCTCATGTGCCCTTGTTTCTTGCACTCATAGCACACAACATCAAACTTTTTGTTAGAAAAGATTTGTTCAAAAAGTCTTTCTTTTGAAAAGGTTTGGAGTTACCTGATCCTCTCTTTTGAATTTCAAACTTTTTTTGAATTGTCTAGTGATCATGGCCATTTCATCACTTTCACTATCACTAGAGGTTTCAGGCTCATCACTTTCCTGTTGAACATCCTTTTTGGAACCTGAAGATTTTTTCTCAGAAGCTTTTAAAGCAATTGATTTTCTTGGGTTCTCTTCAGTTTCCTTTCTTTTGACATTAATTTCATATGTCATTAAAGAGCCAATAAGTTCATCCAATTTCATTGTTGATAGATCTTTTGAATCCTCAATGACAGTGGCTTTGGTGTTCCATGAGGATGGAAGAGACCGAAGTATCTTCCTCACCAAATCACTTTATGAGTATTCCTTTTTAAGACCTTTCAACCCATTTATTATTAGCATGAACCTAGCAAACATGTCTGAGATGGTTTCATTGTTGTTCATCTTAAACATCTCATACTCAGAGACCAGCATGCTTACCTTTGATTCCCTTACCTGAGACATACCTTCGTATATCAATTCGAGCTTGTCCCACATTTCTTTTGCTGAGGTGCACATGGAGACTCTCGAATATTCCTTGGGATGGACAACGCATTGCATCATGTTTAGGGCACTCCAGTTGAGTGTTCCTTTTGCAATTTGATCCTTTATCCAGGTATCTTCATCCTCGGGAAGAGTGTATGCTCCTTTCTGGACGATCTTCCATAGCTCAAAGTTCTGTGCTCTCAGTAATACCTGCATACGGTTTTTCCAATAAGGGTAGTCAGTTCCGTCAAAGAAGGGTGGCCTGGTCACAGAGTGTCCTTCGGCCATATACCCCTTGTTAGATTCCATGAGATCAAAGTTCTCCTGATCGTAAGATCAAACAGTATAACAGTAACTCGGAGAAACCTCGCTCTGATACCAATTGAAAGGTTGCGGAATTCCCTATATGGTAATCTAGAAGGGGGTTGAATAGATTACTGTCAATTAAAAAGTTCTTACCACCTTCTTTTCACGAAGACACAAACTGTGAAAACTGTAACAGAGTTTAAGTTAAACTTTGATGTGTGTAACTTGATAATGGATAGAGAAACAATCTATCAGACGTGTGTAGAGACACCGTGCCTACCAAACATCTAACGTAGAAATGTTCAAACCATAGGACACAGAGTTTTACGTGGTTCAGAGTACACAACTTGTGTATCCTACGTCCACGGTCCACACACACACGCAGAAAAGACTGCTTATGAGCTAGTTCAACGACTACAACTCACACACACGAGTTGTCTAATGTGAAACCACGATCAAAACAACACAAGCCTCGTGAATCAAGCACAAGGACTGCTTGAGACACAACCACACACACACAGATATGTAAAAACTAAAACAGGGAAGAGTTCTGAGTTGAAACACAAATCCTGATGAAGAACTCTTCTAATGAATGTCTGGATGGACTTCAAGCTTCGTCTTGAGGGACATAACTTGAGGGAGAGGCTTGAATCCACGACGATCAGACTTCAGTACTGCTGGATCAACAGTTGGTTCAATCTCTGAACATCAGGGTGAAGCAGAGCAGCAGCAACACCTCTTGTTCTTGGACTTTCTCTAGGGTTTTTGGTGGAGGCTACTTCTGTGCGAGATTACCTTCAAAAGATAGCTTATATAGTGGGTCCATATATGGAGAGACGTGGTAGTTGGAACCACCATGTTTGGAAACTTAAAAACTTCTCGTATCTGAAGGTTTTCTTCGTCTGTCGACAGCACTGGGTGCTCCTGTCGACAGGTATTGACAGGCAGAGGACTGGGAGTTCGGGAGACAGTTTCCTATCAGTGGCTATCGACAGGCGACACTGGTGCTGTCGACAGGCACTCCTGTCCTGAGGTGTGGCTTTCTGGCCTGTTTGTATCTGTCGACAGGGGCCTTTCTGGCTGTCGATAGGTACAGGTTTTTCATGCTTTTCTTGATCTTTTGAACCTTGTTTTGGTACATGTCTTTCATAGTATCTCACCTACATAAAAGAACTTAGTTAGGGAGATATAATGACATATAAATGATCAATTAACATGTTTGTGTCATTTACATTCCAAGAGTCATTATCATCAAGTTTCATTACTTAACATTCACAATTTTGTCCATGAAAGTTCATGCTCATCATCAAAAATAAAGATGTGATTTGTTGGATTAGCATTCTCATTAAGCATTCAACATATGAGAACTCAACACACTCCCATCTAAAGGACAAGGTCACCATAAACAGGGAAAATGAAGAAGAAAAAGCAAGGGGCAGAATGCTAAATCAAGCCTAAAGGGGAAAAGAAAAGCAAAAAGGTCACAAAGGGTAGCAAAAAGTACGTACCCAGAAAAAGGCTGACCAAATCAGGAGGTAGCAAAAAGTATGTACCTCCACCCCTGAAATCAAATAAGAAAAATTCCCCTGCAAATAATTGTTGACCAAGTCTTTAGTATGAGATGTTGGTTTGGAAAC
>JACBKR010003757.1:0-27537 GCA_014218235.1 Colocasia esculenta
AAGGACTATTTAAACTAGTAAGAACATACGCACTATCGTCACATGTGCAAAAACACATCTAACAATTTCATAAAAATCATAGTTAGACTTTAAATAATACTCCCTAATGACTCATAAAGAAATCTAGGTCAAGAAAATCTCTTCGACCAATTTTAAGAATTATTGGCTTGTTATGGTAATTAAGAACTAAGTCGGAAACCCAATATCACATATACATAAAGAGGTCAAAAATAAAAAATAAAATTTGGGTAGACTTTAAATAATAGGTATTAATAACCCAATAAGAGAAAGGCCAAGAGATGGTCTCTCGGGCTATGAGTAAATTTCAAATAGAAAATTATCCCAAATTTTAGAAATCTAAACAAGGTAAGGATAATGAACAAAAATACTCACCAAAACTCACTTATTGGACCAAATCAAGTCCAATCATGGATACCACCTAAAGAAGTTTCATATTGTTTCCATCATGAATTGGGGAGAGAAATCTCCAATTTGTGGAAGGATCCACCAATTTCGTACCTAAGGGTTTCCTAATAAAATTAGGAAACTAAAGACCCATCCTCTTATAAACAAACCCCCTCTCTTCATGGGATGACCCCAAGGGTTGCTGGAGGTGTGGCTGGAGGTTTGTGGAGGCTGGAATCTGAGGAGAAGGCTTGGAGTTCGTTGACTTCATCCTCTTCTTCAATGGGTTTAATACTGAGACCAGAAACAGAAGCCCACTTTTGATAGCTTTCAAAGGTTATTAAACCATGACCAAACCTTGCAACCATGATACCATTATAAGCCCTACTAGTCTAGTTTCATTTGACAGATTTTGCCCAATTTGTTCGTAGTAGATCGTGAGGTTTAAGCGTTCTCCTAGAACGGTCCAACTATGGTTTCTGAAGTAGCGACTTGATCATATACTCAAAGGAGGTCTTCTCTAAGCCAAAACTCTAATAAAACTCATGCATGCTTGCATACATTGCCTAGTGAAAGGTTGCGGAATTCCTATGTATGGTAATAAGAAGGGAGGTTGAATAGATTACTATCAATTGAAAAGCTTATCACCTTCTTTTCGCGAGGAGAACACATGTTGAAATACTAGCAGAGTTTAAACTATGTGTGGATGTGTGTGAATAGTGATAGATAGATAAACAAGCAATTAAGCGTGTGTAGTTATTCGTGCCTACCAAACATCTAACGTAAATTCGTGCAAAACGAGACACGCAGATTTTACGTGGTTCGGAGTACACAACTTGTGTATCCTACATCCACGGGCCCACACACACGCAGAACAACCTGCTTATGAGCTAGTTCGAGGACTACAACTCACACACACAAGTTATCTGATGTGCAACCACGATCAGATGAACTCCCACACGTGAATCAAGCACAAGGACTGCTTGAGACACGACAACACACACACGTTTACGTAAAAATGAAAAAAGAGAGAGTTTTGAATTGGTAGAACAAATCCTGATTGAAGAACTTCTCTCGTGAATGATCGGCTGGGCTTCAAACTGTCTTGTTGATCATAAGTGATGATGATGCTTGAATCCTCGACGTTCAAGCTTCACCTCTGCTGGAAGAAGTATCTCCTTGAATCTGGGTGGCAGGTTGAAGCAGAGCAGCAAGAACAATTCTTCTGAAGAGAGCTTGCTAGGATTCTTAGGGAGGCTGCTTGTGTACGAGATTCTCTCAAAGAGATGCTTAAATAGAGGTGTTTACATATGGAGAGTCGTGGTATGTGGAAACCACCATCTATGGCAACTTGAAGACTTTCCGTATTTGAAGATTCTCTCCGTCTGTCGACAGCACTGGGTGCTCCTGTCGACAGGCGCAAGCCAGCAGAAGGCTGAAAGGCTCTGGAGGAGGTAGTTGCTGCCGACAGGCGACTGGGTACTGGTCGACAGGCGACTGGGGTGCTGTCGACAGGCAGCCATCTGTCTTGAAGAGTGGCCTTCTGGGTTGTGTGTAGCTGTCGACAGGGGTCTTCTCCTGCTGTCTACATGTCGACTGTACTTCTTGTCATGTATATCTTCATCATTGTGAACCCTGTTCTTTGTACATGTCTTGCTTCGTATCTCACCTAAATTAATGAACATAGTTAGTGAGACATAGTGACATATAAATATGCTCAAGTGAGTGAAGTTTGTTCCATTTGCATTCATGAGTCATTTTCATCATGTTTTCATCGTAAATTTTGTCTATGAAAATGATTCATCAAAAAAACACTTGTGACTTGTTAGATTAGCATTCACATTAAGTGATCATGAAAAATGAGAACTTAACATTCTCCCCCTTTTGATGATGACAAAATTTCAAATTGAGCCACATTATGTAATTGATTTTTTTCAATGAATCTCAAGTTTTTCTCCCCTTTGGCAACATAAAAAAAACATTCCATTGCATAGTCAATGTAACAGGAAGAGAAAATGTGCTTTTCATTAAAAGATAGGCAGTACATTGTAGCACATTGGACAACCATAACACTTGCAAAAAGAAACATGACAAAAGGACTCTGAAAGCGATACATCAGTTAGACTTTGACATAACGTGGGACACCTAGACTCTCTAAGCATCATCAGGACCCGGTGGGGCTGGGGCCTGAGGAGTCTGTGGAGCAGGAGTGGAGGGTCTGTTCAGCCGGAGCTGGATCTGAACTTGGTTATCAGCCAGTGCTTCCAAGCTCAAGTCAACTGTGTCCAAAGTCATTGATCTTCGCGAATCCAGTGGTCATCTGCAATTGCAACTGAGCTATGAGATCTCGAATAGAGGGCTCAGTGGCAATGTCAGCACCAGCTTGGCATTATCATCCCGGAGCATCTAGTGGCTCAGACTGGGAGTCTTCTTCTCCTTCTTCATTTCATCTTACTTCTTCAGCTTCTTCATCACCCATAGGGACAGCTTGTCCCTTTCCTTGAGATCCCTAGTGACTACGCCATCCACGAACTTGTAGCCCATCCGCTGTGCAGCAGTCAGATCATATGAGCTACGGGCGGTAGATCAGTCATCTCCCCTTCTGGAATGATGATGCAAGGAACAGGAAGAGGGAGGTGAGCTGACATGCGTAAGGCATGGACCTCTTGGCATTACGAAGGTAGATTCGGAGGACGGAGCACATGAGTTGTGGGAGATTAATGGGTTCACAGTTCAAAAACTTATGGAGTAGGGACTTGTGAACTGAGGTGACGAGTTCCCTACTTCCATCTTTTGGGACAATGCGGGTGGTGAAAATGTGGTGGATGAGACGGTGAAGTGGAGGGAAGGAGTTGGCATTCAATGGCTTACGATCCGTGGGGTCGTAACGCTGCAAGGTAATGAGGGTATAGTACTCCTCGGGGGTAGGGTGATGTGCCAAGATGTCAACCCCGGTGTTCGGAATTTGCAGGGATACTGAAACAAGATTAGGGGAGATTCGAAAGGAATTCCCCTTGACTCTGGAATATAGATCACCTGCGGTAGTCTCCCGGAGGTTGTGGAAAAACTCCGTGATGGCAGGGGAGGAGTATTTTTTGTGGTTATAGCAAAAAGGTGACCAACCTTGAGAATCAAAGAGAGGCTGAAGACCCGGAAAGAGGTCTTCCAGCGAGATGAAGTCAACGTAGCGAGGCTGCGTGACCTTCGTGTAGGTTGCATGGGTCTCTTTGAACTGGAGATTAGGAGGGATGAGCAGCTCTGACAGACGGTCTTCCCGGTGCTTTGTGCGATGCTCAGCGGGTGCCCTGGAGCCCTGTCCGGCTTCGGGAGACCGAGGACGGCGACGAGAGGCCATCTTCCTTGCCGGTGGAGCCATTGGAAGATGTAGCTCGTAGGTGATGGTGGATTGGGAGAGGAAGGAGACAGGGGAAGGAAGGAAACACAATGACTGGGTGTTTTCCTCTGTCGCCTGGAGAGAAGGTTTTTTGGAGAAGGAGGGAAGGGGTTTTTTGGAAGTGTGAAAGAGGGGAAGGGGGCGTGGGTACCTTTTTAGAAAGGGTTGGGGATTTGAAAGGGTAGGTCCCACAAAAACCGCCCTTAGATTGTGCCCGTCGGACTTCCAAAACAAGTGCGGCCACCGGCTGTCGACAGGCATCCTGGGCCCTGTCGACAGGCACAGCCAGAAACCCTCCAGTAAGAGGTTTTGACAGAATTTCAAGGGGCATGAGCATTAAATGAGTATGGAAGGTGGAAAATAGGTAACATCACATTATTAAGTGTCATACCCACAATGATTTAGGACATGTCAAGCATCTCCAATGGTCGTGACATAATATTCCCCGAACCTTTAGTGCAATGACACGAATCCATTGCGACAAAAACATTTGAGAAAAAAAGACCTCTTGAATAAGGTCATTTGTAAAAGATCATTTGTCTTAGTGAGTGATGGCCACAAGATTTATGAGAGGATGTCTACATGGGTAGTTAAACAAAAAACACCTAAAGGCCTTGTTAAAACACAATGTGGAGGCTACACTCTATTTCATCAATTAAAATTTTAAGCATTAGAGAAGCAGTGGTAATTAGGAGCACTTGACCTTTTTACGTGAAGATAGACATTTGTGGTGCCCGTATCCCCAGTTACTTGGTGAAAGTGTCCATCAAACCATTTACAGAGATAATGAGTAAGCCGTTTGACGCGAAGATAGACATCTTGTGATGCCCGTATCCCGGTTACTTAGCATAACTCAACATTGCTTTGCCTGTTCTCTTCTTGTAAATTTAAAACCCTTGACTTATATTCTTTTTGAAATAGGTAGCTTTTCTCCCTTATGAATATTATAATATTTTTTTTAACACAGGTCAAGAAGTAGAAGAAGTTTAAAAACCAATGAGAGACATAATCCTCATGACCTAGGGACTAAAACACATGACTTTGAAAAATAATTTCTACAAATTAGTTATTCAAGTGAGTTAATTTGGGCTCATGTGCTTTTGTTTGATGTACTCAAGTCAATGCACATTAGACTCACTAGGAATGGTATGTCAAAATCATTGCGATTTAGACAATATCTTGATATCATGTGGATAGGGAAAATTATAATGTTAGTATTGCCCAGTTTTCACCTTAAATACTTTCAAGAAGGATGCTCATGAAGAATAGTGAACCAAAAAGTTAGAGAATGGAAGAATACTGGTCCATCTGTCGACAGGCATAGGTGCCTGTCGACAGCTGTTGACAGACTGTTGGATTGATGTTCGGGAAGATGTTCCTGTTGACAGTGTCTTTGTTGCTGTCGACAGGTGCTGACAGACAGAAGGATTGGTGTTCTGGGAAGGTGCTCCTGTCGACAGAGGCCATGGTGGTTGTCGACAGGTGCCTCAGAAACCTGATTATTAAAGGCTTAGATGAGAGAGATGATGACATGGTCTTCCGAGGGGAAGTAAGGCAATGGCAAATGACATTTTTCCCTCTAGTGTTTCATCACCTATCCTAACATAGCTCCCCCATAGTGTGTGCATGTGAAGACTCAACATTCAAGCAATGCAAAAACAATTTAACCAAGAGTTTCACACCATTGAACATCACACCATTGAAGTAGGGGGATAGCTAGCAAATCTTTTGGTATTTTTGGGTTTTAATTAAATTTTTTTGTTTTTATTTTACAGAAAGATTGGGCATACTGAAAAGAAACTTAATACCATGTCTAAAATAGATGTCCCTCGTTGCACTTCAACTATTGGTACGTGGCGGAGAATGTTTTCTCACGCATAATGAGAGTTTCCAAACAAGCCTAACTTGTTTTTCCACAAATCACCATTTGATATACCTCATAGTTGTAGCTCACAAGGAACACATATTCAAGACTTGGTATGAGTTTCATTGCATTTTGCACAAACCCAATTCTCTTCTTAGTGTTGTGAACCTATCCTCAGCCAATGGTTTTGTGAAAATGTCAGCTAGTTGTTTTTCAGTGGGTATGAAGCTCAGTGCCAAGGTGTTATTGCTACCTCATCTCTCAAAAAGTGATGCCTGATTTCTATGTGTTTGGTTCTTGAATGTTGAATTGGGTTCTTTGAAAGATTGATAGCACTAGTGTTGTCACATAAGATAGGTGTGCATCCAATGTCAATATTGTAGTCAGATAATTGACTCTTTATCCACAACACTTGAGCCGCACAACTCCCTGCAGCAACATATTCTGCCTCTACAGTGGAAAGTGCAACCGAGTGTTGCTTCTTGGATGCCCACGAAACCATGCAACCGCCAAGAATTTGGCAATATCCACTAGTGCTTTTCCTGTCAATTTTACATCCAGCATAGTCAGCATCTGAATAAGAAACCAAAGTGAAGCTACTACCTGCTGGATACCAAAGACCCATATCATGCGTACCTGAGAGATATCGAAATATTCTCTTAACTGCAAACAAATGGCTTCCTTTGGACTAGATTGGTATCTAGCACAAAGGCAAACGCTGAACTGTATGTCTGGTCTACTTGCAGTAAGATATAAAAGGGAGCCAATCATACCTCGGAATTGCTTTGCATCTACCGGTTTACCTTTCTCATCACTTTCCAGCTTTATGCTTGTGCTCATTGGTGTTGAGGCAGGCTTGGCTTGTTCGAACTGAAATCTCTTGAGCAGTTCTGACATATTTTTCTTGGTTGATGAAGAATCGTCTTCTAATTGTTTTACCTGCAAACAAGAAAAAATGAAGCTCCCCCATTAAACTCATCTCAAATTCACGTGCATGTGTTTGAAAATTCTTCACACAGTGAGGGGTTAGTAGAACCAAATATAATGTCGTCACATACACTTGAACCACAATGATGTGATTGCGGACTTTCTTAGTGAAGAGAGTTTGGTCTACTTTACCCTTGAGTAGTTTTTGCTTACCAGAAAAGTGCTTAGCCTGTCGTACCAAGCTCGGGGTGCCTGTTTCAAACCATAAAGAGCTTGTGCAATAAATAATGGTTAGGTTTATGAATATCCTCAAACCCAGGTGGTTGAGAGACATAGACTTCTTCTTTGATGTAACCATTCAAGAAGGCAGTTTTAACATCCATTTGAAAAAGTTTGAACTTGTTTGAGCATGCATATGCTAACAAGATTCTGACTGCTTCTAGCATAGCTACAGGAGCAAAGGATTCTTCGAAATCCACACCAAATTCCTGATTATATCCTTTGCTACCAGTCTAGCCTTATTTCCACCACTTTACCCTCTTCATTCAGTTTATTCCTAAAAACCCATCTTGTTTCCAATGACAGAAATATCGGGGGTTCTAGGAACTAGACTCCAGACATTATTTCTTTCAAATTGTCCAAGATCCTCATGCATAGCATCAATCATGAATTTCCTTTAATGCTTCTTCAACATTTTAGGTTCCACTTGTGACACAAAGCTAGATGATCCTGTTCAACTATTTCCCGAACTTGAGACCTAGTTTGAACTTTTCATTCACATCTCCTATTATGTTCTCAAGTGGATGGTCTTTGAGTACCTGACATTTGTGATTGTTGAAGTTCCGGTTGATCTTGCATTTGAGGAGGTTGTACTGGAGGAGGGATTACTTGAGGAATTTCAGCTTGAGATTCATCCTCTTGGGGTTCTTCTTCTCCCTCTTTGAAGAGGATGTGATGTCCTCATCATCATCGTTGTACCTTGAAGATATCCACTTTGGCTTTTGGTGCTGTTTGAGTGCTCTTCTTGGCTGTCACTTGTAGCGGTTCTGCAAGAATTGTTTATCCTCATGGGGAGTCCTGTGGAAATCAATTTTGTCAGTTTTGCATGAGTTTCATCAAAGACAACGTGTGGAGTTTCTTCCACAGTTTTATTCTTGCAGTTAAACACCCTATAAGCTCTAGAGTGTTCTGAGTATCAAGAATATACCTGGATCACTTTTGGCCTCAACTTGTCTAGATCAATTTTATCATTATTATGAATGAACACTTTTGAGCCAAAAACTCTGAAATACCCAATACTGGGTTTCTTACCTTTCAGAAGTTCATAGGGGGTTTTCTTTATGACAGTCTTACCATGGCTCTATTGAGTATGTAGCATGATGTATTCACCGCTTCGCCCAAAATGTTCTGGCAAGTTTGCTTTCAACCAGAAGTGCGAGCCATTTCCACCAAGGTCCGGTTCTTTCTCTCCACAACACCATTTGCTCAGGTGTCCTTGGAGAGGAGAACAAGTGTTCTATCCCGTGGTGCCTGCAGAAATCAGAAAAAGAGTTATTGTCAAATTCTCCCCGTGATCAGTGCGGATTGAGCATATTTTGTTAAATTGCCATGCTCAATTTATTGAAGAATTCCTCAAACAGGCTTATTGCCTCATTTTTGTGTGCGAGGAACTTAACCCATGTGAACCTAGAAAGAAAAGTCATCTACAATGAGAAAAACCAAAGCGTTTGCCATTAAGACTCAATGTTCTAGTAGGTCCAAATAGGTCCATGTGCAGAAGTAGAAGTTCATAGGGTTTAGAAGTGCTTACCGGTGCTTTGATTTGAATGACTTCCTTGTTTGTTTTCCCTGTGCACATGCATCACAAAATTTCATTTTTATTGAAGGGGATATCAGGAAGTCCACTTACCAATTGAGCTCATGATTTTGTGCAAGACATTGTAGCTTGCATGGCCAAGCCTACGATGCCAAAGTGTAAGCTCATCCTGTTTATTGGCTACAAGACACAAATCATTATTTTCTGGATCATCTAAATCAACCATGTAGATGTTATTTACCCTTTTTCCAGAAAACTTTAGACTTCCTGTTTCCTTATCAATAATTTGACATGAATTGGTTTCAAAGACAACTTTGTGACCTTTATCACACAATGACTTATGCTAAGCAAGTTGTGATGAAGGCCATCAACAAGTAACACGTTGTCTATAGAGTTAGAGGCATACTTACCAACTTACTGAGCCGATGATCTGGACTTTGTTGTTGCCTCAAAAATTACCTGACCTCGTCTTTCTCCACTAGCAGACAAAATTTATCTTTATCGCCCGTCATATGCCTCGAGCAGCCACTGTCCAGGTACCATTTATTTGATTAGGGTGCTAGGCATTCTGCACATGTGGATCAGACAAGAGGTTTTGGTACCAAATTACTTTGGGTCCCATTGTATCATTCATACCAAATAACAAATGCTTAGGAATCCAAACTTGTTTAATGTTCAGTTTACTTGGTTTGTTCCTGCATTCATTTTCTTTGTGCCCAACTTTTTTACAGATTGTGCATGATGAGGTTTTTCTTACAACAGTGGGCTTGTTGTTCTTTGGAGCATGCATGGGCATTTTACCTTTCTGTTGCTTTGTTGCTTTTTCTTTTGGACTCGATTTCCAGACTTGTCGACAGCTCTCCTTGGTGCTGTTGACAAGATCTTGGAACAGTGCCAGCAACAGGCTTCTTGCCTTGTTTTGTGGTTGCTTACCCTTAGCTTGGGTTTTGTTGTTCTTTTGGGGGATCTTCTTACTTGTGCTGGGCTTGTTCAACAAAAGATGTTATCAAATTTTCTCCAATTTTCTTTGTTTTACTGGTTGGTACCAAGCCCATGTTTTGAAACGAAAACATTTGACCCCAATATTGCATCAAGGTTTTGTTTCCCTTAACAAACCTTGACAATCTTCAGATTGCCTTTAGATTTTCTTCAGTCTTATCCATTTTTCTTTAAGCTTATCATGCTCACCTTGAAGAGTTTCAAGGGAGTTCATTAGAACTTCCTTTTCTTTCTGAGATTCTTGCAGTTTTAACTTCAAGGTGTCCATTTCCCATGATGAGCTTCCTCATCAATCCTCATCATTTCAATGTCTTTGATTAATGATGCAACATGTTCATCATTTTGTGTGTTATTAGCAAGAGAATTAACTTTCTTTTTGAGTGCTTTGTTTTCAGTTTAAGCTCACAGAATTTTTCAAACATAACAGTATAAGCTTCTTCCCATTCATCAACTGAATAGCTTTCAAAGGAAGAATTTACCTCATTTAAGTCATCACTTCTCGCCATGAGACAGTGGACTTCATCATCTCGGAGGTAGCTTGACTGTTGTCGTCCTCGTCTTCATCACTCCAAGTAGCCATCATTGCCTTGGCTTTCTTGAACGTGAACTTTCCTTTTTCAGCTTCTTCTTGAGCTCGGGGCACTCTCCTCTCATGTGCCCTTTCTTCTTGCACTCGTAACACACAATCTCAGACTTTTTGTTAGAATCAAATTTGTTGGAAAGTTCTTTCTTTTGGAAAGGTTTAGAGTTACCTATACCTCTCCTCTTGTATTTCAGGAATTTTTGAATTGCCTAGTGAGCATGGCCATTTCGTCATTTTCACTCTCACTAGACGATTCAGACTCATCACTTTCCTGAATGACCTCCTTTTTGGAAGCTGAGGAATTTTTCCTGGAAGCCTTCAAAGCAAGTGTCTTCCTAGGATTTTCTTCAGTTTCCTTTCTTTTCATGTTGATTTCATAGGTCATCAGTGAGCCAATGAGTTCATCCAACTTCATTTTGAGAGGTTTGGAATCCGATCAATGACAGGGCTTGGTGGTGTTCAAGAGGATGGAAGAGACCGAAGAATCTTCCTCACCAAATCACTCTCTGAGTATTCCTTTTTCAGACCTTTCAATCCATTAATAATTAACATAAATCTCGCAAACATGTCAGAGATGGTTTCAGTAGAGTTCATTTTAAACATTTCATATTCTGAAACCAACATGCTTGCTTTAGTTTCCCTTACCTCGGACGTACCTTCATAGATTAACTCGAGTTTGTCCCACATTTCTTTTGTTGATGTGCACGTGGAGACTCTCGAATATTCGTTGGGGTGGACCGCGCATTGCATCATATTGAGGGCGCTCCAGTTGAGTGTCCCCTTCGCGATCTGGTCCTTGGTCCAGGTACTCTCATCCTCAGGAAGGGAATATTCGCCTTGTGGACTATCTTCCACAGCTCATAGTTCTGTGCTCTCAGAAACACCTGCATACGATTTTTCCAGTAAGGATAGTTAGTGCCATCAAAGAAGGGTGGCCTGGTCACTGAGTGTCCCTCGGCATGTATCCCTTACTAGATTCCATGAGATCAAGATTCTCCTGATCGTAAGATCAAACAAATAACACAGTAAATCGGAGAAGAAACCTGCTCTGATACCAATTGAAAGGTTGCGGAATTCCCTATGATGGTAATCTAGAAGGGGGGTTGAATAGATTACTATCAATTGAAAAGCTTATCACCTTCTTTTCGCGAGAACACGGACTGTTGAAATACTAGCAGAGTTTAAACTATGTGTGGATGTGTGTGAATAGATGATAGATAGATAAACAAGCAATTAAGCGTGTGTAGTATGCCGTGCCTACCAAACATCTAACGTAAATTCGTGCAAACCACGAGACACGCAGATTTTACGTGGTTCGGAGTACACAACTTGTGTATCCTCACGGGCCACACACACACGCAGAACAACCTGCTTATAAGCTAGTTCGAGAACTACAACTCACACACACAAGTTATCTGATGTGCAACCACGATCAGATGAACTCCCACACGTGAATCAAGCACAAGGACTGCTTGAGACACAGCACACACACACGTTTACGAAAAAATGAAAACAGAGAGAGTTCTAAATTGTAGAACAAATCTTGATTGAAGAACTTCTCTCCGTGAACGATCGGATGGGCTTCAAGCTTCGTCTTGATGATCATAAGTTGATGATGATGCTTGAATCCTCGACGTTCAAGCTTCACCTCCGCTGGGAAGAGAGTATCTCCTTGAATCTGGGCGGCAGGTTGAAGCAGAGAGAGCAAGAACAATTCTTCTGAAGAGAGCTTGCTAGGGTTCTTAGGTGGAGGCTGCTTGTGTACGAGATTCTCTTCAAAGAGATGCTTAAATAGAGTGTTTACATATGGAGAGTCGTGGTATGTGGAAACACCATCTATGGCAACTTGAAGACTTTTCGTATTTGAAGATTCTCTCCGTCTGTCGACAGCACTGGGTGCTCTTGTCGACAGGTGCAAGCCAGCAGAAGGCTGAAAGGCTCTGGAAGGTAGTTGCTATGACAGGCGACTGGTGGTCGACAGGCACAGGAAGACAGAAGACGAGGGGTTTTGGGAGCCTCTTCCCGTCGACAGGCGACTGGGGTGCTGTCGACAGACACATCTAACTTGAAGAGTGGCCTTCTGGCTTGTGTGTAGCTGTCGACAGGGGTCTTTCCTGCTGTCGATAGGTACTTGCTTTTCATGTATATCTCATCATTTGAACCCTGTTCTTTGTACATGTCTTGCTTCGTATCTCACCTAAATTAATGAACATAGTTAGTGAGACATAGTGACATATAATATGCTCAAGTGAAGTGTTTGTTCCATTTGCATTCATGAGTCATTTTCATCATGTTTTCATCATAAATTTTGTCTATGAAATGATTATCATCAAAAACACACTTGTGACTTGTTAGATAGCATTCACATTAAGTGATCATCAAAATGAGAACTCAACACCTAGATCATGTTTATACTATTTTTCCCAATTTTTATCTTGTAGTTGCATTGGATTAAATCCAACATCATTATAGTGTTATTTTGGTCCCGTTAAACCCTTGCACTATCTTCGAGTCTAGGTACTTGCTTTTCATGTATATCTTCATCATTTGAACCCTGTTCTTTGTACATGTCTTGCTTCGTATCTCACCTAAATTAATGAACATAGTTAGTGAGACATAGTGACATATAATATGCTCAAGTGAAGTGTTTGTTCCATTTGCATTCATGAGTCATTTTCATCATGTTTTAATCATAATTTTGTTTATGAAATGATATCATCAAAAACACACTTGCGACTTGTTAGATTAGCATTCACATTAAGTGATCATCAAAATGAGAACTCAACACCTAGATAATGTTTATACTATTTTTCCCAATTTTTATCTTGTAGTTGCATTGGATTAAATCCAACATCATTATAGTTTTATTTTGGTCCCGTTAAACCCTTGCACTATCTTACGAGTCTTCTGCCTCTCGTCTAAGTCATTTTTAGATCAAGCAATCAACAGAAAAAGTGTTCATCTTAAGTCTATTTTCGAATGAAACTAACCTGCTCAGTTTCATGGTGTGTGTAGAGAGCAGTGACTGAAACACTCTATCCATAAAGTCAAGTTACCCACTAAACGTGATTGTTTATCTAATTACTCATGTCTGTAGGTTGATATACAAGTCTACTGAGTAATGGAACTGAAAGCCCTAATTTTTATACCCCGTACAAAGAGTATTAAGCATTTCAAGTTCCCTGTGTCAAAACCAATTTGAATGGGAGTCAGAAAATTTCCAAAAGAGAAACCCACTACATAGAACGGAGTTATGACAGGTCGACATGTCACCTTAAGAGGCGACATGAACTTGGTCACCTTCTTAACTTAAAGGTGACCATCACATGGTCTCCTTTAGAAGGATACCATGCTAGTGTCACCTTCTTAATGTTGAAGGCGACGGTGATACTGTCGCGTTCAGACTGTGGTAGCCAGATCGGGTATTTTCAACGTTTTGTATGGGTGACTATGGTCATAAGTTATTATGTTATTTCATGCATTTAACACCCATAGAAAAAGGTTAATGACTTGAATATGATTCTAATTGACATTATTGACTTAACCTTCCCAATTTACTTGAATCGTCGACTTGCCTAAAACGATAACTTGCTAACCGCAATGACTTGGTAAATATGGACATGCATTCAAGTTACTATATTTAGAATGATTTACATGATTGGACCTGCTTTATTTGGAACCTACACGCTTGTAAAATATGAACACTCCTTCGTGACTAACAACTCTTGGTCAGAAATTCCTCCTGTCAGACTAGGACGTCTTCACGATAGACCTCCGTAAGTCTCCTCTAACCACGAATTCCCACGTGGCCGATGAGCTGGTTGTACCGTTAAACCTATGAACCATTGTCATGAAACATGTCGGACCTTATGACGTGTTCATCAGGCATGTGTAAGTGTTTGATCGGATTATGAATACGTCGTACCTTTATTGCGCAATGGTAAACATATTGTTTGCCAAGTGTATGATTTACCAAAACTCTGCCAATAAATCGATCTGACTAAGCAAGCAAGCATCTTACTCTTTATAGTGTCACATTGATTGCACATGTCAATTGTCGTGTCATATTCTCTATATCATTTGTGTCATCTTCTCTATTTCTTGATAATCTCAAGTCATCATACAATAAGCATGTTCTTGGAAATCTTATTGGCCATAAATGAAATTACTAGAACTTAAATGGAACTTTGGTTCACAACTCAACGCCTGTGCATATAGGGCCCTGTCTAGTCCTGGGAGGAGCACCCGAAGTACTTATAACTGCAGATGTATCTGATCCACTGGGGTGTCTAGCATAGCCCTAACGAAATGCAAGATTGATATGGTAAATTCCAAATGTTACTGAATGATTGATTGATCGACTGATATGAATGAATTACTATATGGCCAATCCTATCGTACATGTCACTGTTCACTAGAATTCATTAGAATTCAACTCGTACAGTTCACTGTACATGCTATTGAATATTGAATCTCTTTCATTTGGTAAATGATTGTATTGTCTTCAACACCATTGTTAATCGTCTCCTATCACTTGATAAATGTCAATGGATATTGTTACTGAATTGTTTTTCTTATCAAGTACTTGTCAGTATTATGTCATTAAGTTATTACATTATTATGAGCATGAGTATTGACAGTTGAATGATAAACTATTAATTTACTCAAAGTATGCCCGCACCACGAGATGTAAATTCTACTCAGCATTAGCTCATACTATTGTTTAACCATTTTCTAGTGAAGATGAATTGGATATGGAAATTGAAGGGGACGGGCTCGAGTGAAGAGAGTACCAGAGAGTTTGTCATACTATGTTTAGTAAAGATATGGAGTCTGTAATAGTTAGTGGTTTTAATGGAGTCATGTGTAATGTTACTTTTCAATAAATGGGCCTTATATTTTGGCTCAAAGTATTTAAGGTTGTAATCTAGCGTTGGAAAATTAATGGAATAATGAGTTGCTATTTTGATCTTACCAATAATGTCATCTCTTGCTATTTTATTTAGTTCCGCTCTGATTTACTCAACTACGCTATTCACATGTGATCCTCATGCACTCAGTTTATTCCTCCATAAACTGGGGGCGTGACACCAATTGATACCCAAGCTCGACATACCTATTCAACCAATTGATGCACTAGATAATAATCGATGTGATACTATTCAAAAAATCGATGTGATACTAGACAGGCCAGCGATAGAATCATTTTTTGGAAGGCTTTAAAAATAAATCGTGTCAGGAACAATTGTCGTCTATTTCAAAGTTCTTAACAATGAAAATAACAGTCTTCGAAAGAAAACACACCAAACTATCAATGGTAAGTTGTTGGAAACTTATGGTAGAAGAGATCTATGGATTTAGTTAGGATCCAAAGGATCTAGAGATGCTTGAGAAAGGGGATGAACAAGAAAGTCCTACCTCTGTGTGATAATAGAAAACAACTAGTATTCTATAAAGACATGACGAAAACTGGGTAGAATTAGACACATGAAAGTCA
Organism: Colocasia esculenta; assembly: GCA_014218235.1. NCBI lineage: Eukaryota > Viridiplantae > Streptophyta > Magnoliopsida > Alismatales > Araceae > Colocasia > Colocasia esculenta. Next base: position 15,486 of record JACBKR010003757.1, read on the forward strand.
ACATGCAGAGCTTTCAAAGGGTATAGAACTTATTAGGTTTGATCTTGGGATTACCTACCTTTGATTTTCTTTAACTTCTAGGTTCCTACTGGTTGCAACAACAGCGTGAGGATGTAGAACTCCTCAAAGTCTGGCTTTCAGATCTTCCTCCTTGCTTCTGGATGTTCTTCCCATGTTCAGTAGCAAAAAATGATGCATAGAGCCGACCACTAGGCCGTACGTGAGTTTATATAGGGCTAGGGTTGCTAGAATCCGAGTTATTGGTTTCCTAATGTTCTGGTAGGAATTCTACTGTGCTTAGGTATTCCCATAAGATTATCCCAACTCTAATGGGAAATTATTAAAGAGCAAGTTCGTGCTCTCATAATAGGTTTAGGATTATTATATTCCGTGGGTTGGGTTTCCAAACCCCAAGGCGGAGTTCTACCATGCTTGGAGTTTCCATAAGTCTATCCCATCTTTTGTGGGAAAGCATCAGAGTCCTACTATAATTCTAACTTAAGAGTTTCTGATTTTCCACCCATATTTCTGCAAATTCAAAACTCTATGCAATCCTACCATGATCAGAGGACAAGAGCTCCCAATCGATTGATGTTCAAGAGTTACACCGATTCCTGAACATTTTAAAGGTCCTTTGATTACTAAACAAAGGTTCAATATTTTATTTGATTGGCGTTATAAGTGTTCCGATTACTGAACAAATGTTTAGTAACCTTCCGATTGGTGTTATAATTGTTCCGATTACCGAACAAAGTTTCAGCAACCTTCCGATTGGTGTATTGTTATAATCATTCATGTTGGCCTAGTTAGCAAGCCCAAGGGGTGTGGGGCGGGGGGGGGGGGGGTGGCGTGAATGAGTTTCTAAAGGATTTCTGCAACTTAAAATTGATTGTTAGTGTTGGATAATAGTGGAATAAGACACAATCAATCACTGGAAAATAACACAAGGATTTATCCTAGTTTGACCCTTCCAAATGGAAGTCCTACGTCCAATTCCCAAGAACATTGAGATTTCACTAACCAAGGGTACAATCCTCCTTAAGGATACTCACACACCAGCCTAGATAGTCTTCTCTTCACACTCGAAGAGGAACAACTCCCTAAAGTACGTTGGGTCCTCCCTTTTACGAAGGGGAACAACAACATCCCAAAGCACCACAGGTCTTCCCTTCCACAAAGGGAAAATTGTCACGCCTCGAGACCTCGCAACGGAAGGGGCATAATTAATGCTTCTACATGCATGGCTTTGCATGCATGAGTTTGCATGGAACAGGCTGTCGGGATTTGGGCGGTCAGCAGAAAAGCCTCTACCTAGCAAGCATTCACACTTAACCTTAATAAGATGAAGGTTAAAAAAATTCCTCAAATTTCCTTTATATCATGGCAATAATCAATTATGATACAATACCCATTAAATAATTCTCCATTTAAACCACAACTCAAATAAAGAAAAGTACATATATCTTCTATCTCACTGCCTATTACAACCTACTGCTCTCAATCAACAACATGATAATTCTAAGGGTACATTGCTCCTTCACTCAGACGCATACCCTTCATTGTCTTGGGGTTCGTTCTCTTAATCCGTGCTACCTAAAATATTAAGAAGAAGGTAATGAGCAAAACATGCCTAGTAGGATTTACTCCTTGATATGTGGGTAAGATATAAGTAGTTAATCATTTGAGAGTAGGCAGGCACGAGTAATCAAGCTAACCATGTAAAACAATTTGTTAAGACTTGAGAAGCAAGACAGGAGAGAAAGAAAGATGTTAAGAACAAGACTATTCAAGAAAACATCAAAATATCTAGAAAGCAAGAGTTATCAATAGAACAGTAATAATCGAGCATGCAGGAATGGCCATATCACTAAAGCAAGCAAGCACGCATGTGTCATGTACTTTACAATAATCTGCACCAGTTATAACATGCACTAAGAATCTATGCCACATTGGAATGCATATCATGAACAGTGTAATGTGGTTAATGTATATATCAGTCTCATGCAATGCTCCCAACATAGATGCAATGCTAGTAAGATTATACCCCATGCTTTATAGTATATTTCTAGGTCTCTATGGTGAGGACAAGATTATAGCCTGTGGACACTCTCTATACTCTATCCAATATCTCAGCAAATAGAAAGTAGATAATAACAATCAATCATAGCCAGTAACAAGAATTTCAAGGAAAATAGCATAGTAATTAGGCTGTTGTGCAAATACTTTTTCTATAAATGATTACTTATTATTATTCTTGCTTATGACAAACTTATTTTTAGTTAAACAAATTAATTTAATTATAATATACTTTACTGAGTATTGAAATTGATGTGTTAAGCTAATGCATGAATGTATTATACTTATCATATAGTTGGTGTCGACACACAAAGCACTGGTGTCAACATACATACAATTGGTGTCGACACACAGAGCATAAGTGTCGACACATACCATCAGACAAGAAAAGTTTTCGAACTCCACAACATATACATATATCACACTGACTTCGACTCTTTGAAAGTCGAAGTATGATGCCCACTCCGACTCTTGGAAAGTCGAAGTGTGGTACCAACTCTGACTTCTCTACAATCGAAGTCTGCTTATCTGAAGCTTATTTCTTCTTGGTCCACATCAACTACTCTATGTACCATTCCACTCCGACTCTTTGAAAGTCGAAGTATGATACCTACTCTAACTGTTCTACAGTCAAAGTCTTCATAGTTGATCTCACATCGATTACTACTTTGTTCTTACTCCGACTCTTCTAAAGTTGAAGTGTGATATCAACTGTTGAACAATGTTGTAAGACCCGGCCCTCCTGGGCCCTTGCCTTGTCCTCAGGTTCACGAGGGGGAAGCCCGTCGTGACAAGGTTTGTATGGCGACCCACCTGGCAGTCGGGTTCTGGTCAAGAAGGGGGTGGCCGTCGCGTTCTTGTCGCACCATCTGCAGGCGATGCGACTGCTTTCTGACAGACTTGACCATTGTCCCGTCTATCAGAATGGCCTGTTGGGTGTTAGGTGCATACAACATTGACATGACCTGGTCAGCCATCACGTTCTTGTTTTCTGTCTTCGAGGTTTGACCGCTTTTGGTGTCGCGCCGTGGGTGCCGTCGCGACATGCTCGTTGTCGCGCCGGGCCGACCCGTCACATCTTAGGGCCCATAAGTTTAAAACCGAGGCCAGCGCCCCATTTCCCCCTCTCTCCCTTTCCTTCCTCTCCTTCCTTCTTCTTCTTCCTACACCGAGCTCTCTCTTCTCCGGTGGTTTCTCGGCGTCCATGAGGTGCTCGTGGTGGGCGGTGACGCCGCGTTCGTACAGGCGGCATGATCATGGAGCTTGGAGCGAGGAGGAGGTGGCCATTCCGATATGAAGGCCCCAATGGGTCGGCTCTACTCTTATAGGTAGGGACCCTTGACTCCTGTCATCCTAGCATGCTCCCTTTCCCCTTGAGAATGTGGTTTCTCCGTGATTTGGATCGTGGGGTGTGTGAATCATGCTTGTGTTGAGTAAGGATTCCATCGAGCGTAGATTCATTGTAATCCATGTTTTTTGGGGTTTTGAAGGTGGTTTGGCTTGATTAGAGGTTCTCATAGTGTTTCCCATACTCCCCTCCCCCTATTGGTGTGGTTTGTACCGGATTTGGGTGGTCTTCGGGAGGATTATAACGACCCTCCTGATACCGGTATGATTATACCAATCCACGTCGGTACAAGAACGCCGTCACAGTGGGACATTTACCCAACACTAAATAATAGATTGAGATGTACACAAATATCAAAAGAGTACAGCGGAAATAAATGTATTTTTCTCATACTCATTGCATCATCATCACATATCCACATTCTATATAGCAATAAAAGAAATATCAATGTACATATTACAACTTCAAATAAAATACGTTGTCCATATGAATTATACAATTTCAAAGTTTACATACTAATGAAAAAGGATGTAAATATGTAACACGTCCACAAGTAGAGCTACTCCTCGCGCTCGGAGTCGCTCCTCACTATGTCCTCCTCAGGAATGGTGGCACCTGTCACCTGTACGCCAAGGTAAGTATGAGTCTTCTAAAAGACCCAGCAAGCAATCCAAAGGTTCAACCTTATACGTATCACATACACATACTAGTCTTTTAAACATTTAGGAAAATCATGGTGCATGCTTTATATCACTTAAATAATTAAACATGAAAACCTATAGCATGGTTTCTACACATTATGACTAGCATGGTTCAAAGGTTCAATTTTCATTCAATTCACTTCACAATTATGCACAATTAGAACATGGAACTATGTACATGATAATTAACACACCTAGCATGATGCCTACTCAATTTCACATGCCATTATAACATTTAACCACATGTTTAGCTTGCTATTTTAACATAAATAAATCACATCTATACAATTTACATCTTTCCACATGCTATCATATTCACATTACTTTTTCACATGTTCACTTTTCACATTTACACATTTTCACATTTCACATACTCACATGGTCACATTTTTACACTTAATTGCCATGACACATAGTCCCAACCACCATAAGATGGACACACACACTACACATAACACATATCCGCCACCTAGGCAACATAGTGACGAATCTTGGTACTCCGCAGACTAGGAGAAGCCCCCTCTCCACCCTAACTAGTGGTACATGTCCACCTCCAGGATTTCATCCTAATGCCCATAGGATATCACAAACATTGCGTCGTCCGGTAGGGATTTACTACAGTATGGCTCCACAGCCCTCTATGGTAGAAGTGTCAATCTCTAGACAATTTACAACATCCACTTAATCACATATTCACATTATAGACATACACTATTTAACACATTTACATGCACTTTCAAGTAATTACACATGCTTTAGTTTACTAACATGATGCTACTATTTCACAGTGATAAGTTGATCATAACATAGTCCTAATCATTAAATTTCACATGATTAAACCGAACATGCTCATCATGGCCAATTACCCTCATTAAATTAATAAAAGTCCTACTGTTATAAAAAAAGAACGAAATTATATCACAGGCTTCACACAAATCACATGTCACATATCTAAATTTTCAGAATTTTTTAGAACCATAATGCTAATTTTAACAATTAAAATAGTTTATATGTAGATTTATTAAGAAACTCATTTCAACATGATTCACAACTGAACAGTCATACTTAACAGTTCCAAAACAACAAAACAACCCTTAACATCATGGAAAATTTGTGAAACCCTAATATGCAACAGATCTAATTATTCAGGATTTAATATGGTCAGATCATGCTCATTATTCATTTACAGAAATTTTTAAATACACTATGTGCAGAAATTTGACCTATCCTGATGACATGACCTACTAACTGTACCTGACCAAATACAATTTTCACAACATGGACATATACCAGAAATCCAACAAACACATCACAGAGATCAGAATAGTCATTCTGTAAAACTTGAAGAACTTGGCAGCAAGCTTGCCATGATGTTCCTGTCTACAGAAGTGCAGACTGAACACACATAAATGACAAATTGGGGGTTCCAAGACATGAGGAAAAATCCAATAAAAATCTGAGACCTAAGGGACATGTATAGGATGAAATCTTTAGATCACTTGCCTGGAATAAAATCACTAATGAGATTATTTAGTTGAAGATGCTCTCCTCAGCCAAGCCAAGAAGCTGCCTAAAATCCTTCCAGATCCGGTCCTTGTGCCGATGTAGGTCGCACATCGGAGTCGAGGAAGCCTCACCAATGTCCAGAGTACCTCCCAGTCGATGAAGATCACCGAAAGAGCATAAATCACCAGATCGAAGTCGCCAAAGTTCTAGTTTTCTCACAGAAAATGCTAGGTTTCTCACAACAGCCAAAAGACCTAACCTCGCACGAATCTGGGCATTTTATAGGGTTAAGGCATTGGGGTACGCATTAAGGTTGGAATCCTATCGTTGGAGGTGGGTTTCCAAATCTAAAACTGGGGAAAATGCAGTCATTTCCTGATGTGAAATCGCAATAGAAATTGAGAAGTAAACGACCACTTTCTGTCGTTAATAGGAAATAAATGGCCATCGATCTGGATGCCGACTCTGAGTCAACGACACACTGGTTGCCGTCAACATGTCCTCAACGTCATGGATGTTGATGTTTACTGGCATCTCGACTAGAAATCAGAAACATCAATTGGCATATATACATCATATACAAATACATATAATATGCTTTGTATAATCTAAATACAATATGCACAATTAAATAAAATTACTATATATATATACAAAAATAGTACGTATATACATATATGCACATATACACAAAAGAAACTAAGTATAATATGACAAAATCCGAATAATGAGAACAAAGTTCGAGGGCCTTACACCCTCTCCCCCTAAAAGAAAACTTCGTCCTCGAAGTTAGAATGACATACTAACTAAACAACGGGGGATACTTCTTCATCATAGCATCCTCAAGCTCCCATGTAGCCTCCTCCCACGAGAAGTTCCACCAAAGCACCTTTACAGATGCAATACTCTTGTTCCTAAGGTGATGAACCATCTGGTCAAGGATATAGCTACAGGTTGCTCAACATACGATAGGTCTGCTTGAATCTCGACTGGCTCGTGACTAATAATATGCGACGGATCTCGGATTACACCTCTTGAGCATAGCTACGTGGAATACTGGATGCACACTCGCTATCGCCGGGGGTAAGGCTACCTCATATGCCAGGTTGCCCATCCGCCTAAGAATCTCAAACGGGACAATGAATCTAGGACTCAACTTGTTATGCCTTCCAAACCTAACAACATCTCGGGTAGGCGAAACCTTCAGAAAACATGCTCGCCCACCTCAAATTCCAAATCCTTCCTTCTCTTTTGGCGTAACTCTTCTGCCTATCCTGAGCCGCAACAAGCCTTTGCCTAATATGCTGAATATTATCCGAAGTCTCCTGTACCAACTCCGGACCTATCAACTGCCAATCACCGGTCTCCTCCCAACATAAAGGAGATCTACAAGGCCGCCCATACAGAGCCTCAAACAGACCCATACTAATGCTCGCATGAAAGCTATTGTTGTAGGCGAACTCCACAAGAGGCAAATGGCGCTCCCAATCACCCTTCCAATCTAGCGCACACGCTCTCAACATATCCTCGAGCATCTGGATAGTACTTTTGGACTGACCATGTATTTGGGGATGGAACGCCGAACTAAGCTTTCGCTTAGAACCCAAAGCCTCCTGAAGACCCTACCACAACCTCGATGTAAATCTCGAGTCTCGGTCAGAAATAATCGACTTCGATACACCATGCAACCTCACAATGCTACTAACATACAATCTAGCCAAACTCTCCACAGACTACTTCTTCTTCATCTGCAAGAAATGTGCCGTCTTGGAGAAACAATCTACAATTACCCAAATTGAGTCATTGCCCTTCACTGATCTGGGCAAACCCGTCACGAAATCCATAGTGATAGCCTCCCCCTTCCATACTAGAATCTCCATCTTCTGCATAGAACCACATGGTCGCTGACGCTCGGCCTTCACTTGCTGGCATACCAAACACCTAGATAGGAAATCAGCTACATCCTTCTTCATACCAGACTACCAGAAAGATCTCTTTAAATCCTGATACATCTTAGTGTTGCCCGAATGAATAGAGAATCTCGACATGTGAGCTTCTGCTAGAACATGCTTACGAACATCCACAACATCAGGGACACAAACTCGGTGCAGAAATCTAATAACACCGTCCTCATCATGAGCAATGCCTGCGTTGCCTACCAACTCCTAGAGTCTAGGATCAGCCTTCTACTGCTCAATCACCTCATCTAGAACAGTGGACCGGATAGATAACTGAGCCATGAAAGCTTGGCACAAAAGAGGCTCTAACTCAGTCATCGCACAGGCGCATCCTCCAACATCTTCCAATCCTGCTGGAGCAATGATCTCTTCTTGCTAAGAGCATCCGCCACGACATTCGCCTTCCCTGGATGATACTGAAGCTCGAAGTCGTAGTCCTTGAGGAACTCATTCCATCTCCTCTGCCGCAGGTTCAACTCCTTCTGAGAGAAGGGATACCTCAGACGTGGTCAGTGAACACCTCGAACTTGACACCATAAAAATAGTGCCTCCAGATTTTCAGTGCATGAACCACTGCCGCAAGCTCGAAATCATGAGTCAGATAGTTACGCTCATGCTCCTTCAATTGGCGAGAAGCATATGCCACTACCCTACCGTGCTGCATCAATACACAACCAAGACCGATCTGAGATGCATCCGAGTAAATAGCAAAAACCTCTACACCACTCGGTAAGATCAACACGGGTGCAGACGTAAGTTTCACCTTCAGCAACTGACAGCTGCTCTTGCAATCCTCAGACCATGCAAACTTCACACCCTTCCAGGTTAGCTTAGTCAAAGGTGCAGCGATAGATGCAAAACCCTCAATAAATCGCCTATAATAGCCCGCTCAACCAAGAAAACTCCGAATCACCGATGGGGTCTCGGAATCTCCCATTCTAACACAGCCTGGACCTTCACCGGATTAATTGCAACTCCAGAGCCTGAGGTAACATGCCCAAGGAAATGAACCTCGCGCATCCAGAAATCGCACTTGCTGAACTTGGCATACAGCTTGTGCTCTTGGAGAACCTCCAGAACAACCCTCAAATGATCATGGTATGTAGCCTCATTGGGCGAATAGACTAGAAATCGTCAATAAACACCACTACAAAACTATCCAAATAAGGTCTAAACACTCTGTTCATGAGATCCATGAATGCTGCAGGGGGGGGTTTGTCTGACCAAATGGAAGCACCAAAAACTCATAATGTCCATAACGAGTCTAAGGTCGTCTTGGACACATCCTCACTCCTAATCCTCAGCTGGTGATGCCGACGCAGATCAATCATAGAAAATACCGATGCATTCTGTAGCTGATCGAACAAATATCAATCTGCATTAAGCAATACCTGTTCTCACAGGTCACCTAGTTGAGCTTTTAGATCCCAAGCATAACATGAGGGACCTCCTTGTAGTACCCTAGAATTTCCTTGAATGTATTCTGTTCATTGTGTGTTTATTTCTGCATAAATTGAATGTTGTTCTGTGTAGAACTAGGCGTCAAGATCATTTGACGTTAAAGCTTGTAAGCGGCAACATCGCATGCCGTTTATGGGATGTTAACGACGATAGGTATTGACGTTAATATTTTTCTGAATTATTAATTATGGGCAAGACTATAAACGACATCAACGATGGACGTTTATATTTGGGGTAGACGACAACCTATGTTGACGTTAAACTGACTTGCCTGTTTTTGAGCTTTCCGTTCCGGATTAAGGAGATCGGCCGTTTCGGGAAGGTTTTAATGAGCTGATCCGATGCGTTTAGATCCGAGGGTCAGGATTAGGTTTGGTCTTTGCTTGAGAGGTCTTTATAAGACCAGATCTCGCAGGAAGAAAAGGGGGTTTTTGCTTTGGTTCTGGAGGAGAGAAAGAGGGCCGAGGAAGGGATTTGCAGAGCGATCTGGTGCTTGTTCGTGCGGTTCGAAGGCTTCTACACCGAGGAGATACATAGGACTCGTGCCCAAGGCTCATCCAGGCGGAGGAACTTCATCGGAGGAGGTTTCGGATTGCTTGAAGACGGAGGAAAGAACTGTCTCCCTGGCGAGACGGGCTTCTTCGAGCTCGGATTCGACACTCCATTAGGAGGAATTAAGGCAAGTTGCATGGGGGATTTAGTTTAGGATATGATATACTACGTATTTAACATTTTTCTGTATTTTTAAAGCATGTAAACAACCTACGGGAAGGGTTAGAAACGTCGTTATTGCATGCAGGTTTCTGTGTTTTCTGTGTCTTAGAACTAGACGTCCGGGTATTGCCGCCTATAATATGTAAACGGCAATATCGACTGCCGTTTAGTTCATCCGAAATTATATGTATTTCTATCCTTACTATATGTAAACGGCGCTATGTGCCGCCGTCGGTTTTGTTAACGGCGCTATGTGCCGCCGCCTATAATTACTTAACGACAACGTATGTGGACGTCGACTATAGTAAACGTCATACTAATTGACGTCAAGTTTAACAGAATCATATATTCCAGAAATCTGAGTGAATTGGTTTAAATGTATAATTATGAATGTATGCGTTTCAGCCATGTAATATTAGAGTATGTTATTGTTATGGACTGTCTATTGCTATAATGTGCAGGTATATATATATTTATAATATATATATAATTGATGAACATGCATAATTACATGACAATGATCAAGGTTTAATTGTATAAGATAAGTACAATGATGTAAAAGAAAGCATGTTGATGATGTTAGATTACTGCAATAGATATGATATGTCAGTAATCCCTGTTCCATGTGAAAATTGTGAGCTTTTCTCAATATTAAACCATGTTAGTTAGTTGATTTAATAGAGTTAATTTCATGAAAAATAGTTGCAGAAATCAGAAAATTATGAAATTTGGCATGTGTATTGAAATTACTGATTTCGAATTTCTGTTAAAATTTCAGAATTTTCAGACATGTGTACGTTCTGTTATGAATTTCTGAACAATATATTACACATAGAATTGAATAAAAATGCATGAAAATGCAAGAATGAATATTAGTATCATGATAGAAATCTGTTGTACAGTAAATAGGATTTCAGAACTGAAAGTGTTGTACTTTGAAATATTGCATTGACACATGTTAAATAGTATGAAATGAAATGTCACTATCTATTATATACGTTAGTGTATGCATTATAACAATGATGCCAATAAGACATTGCTATCTTAGAGATTCCTACAAGGAGCTACACCGTAGATGCCCCTATGGTAATGGTTCACCTACATGTAAAGAAATGAATCCGTGGGCAACGGATTGAAATCCTGGAGGTAGACTTGTTCTACTGGTCAAGGTGGGAAGGACTTTCCCCGGTTTTGCGCAAATACTATGACTTCATCACCGCATTGCCTAGGTGATAAGTGAATGTTAAATGACTACTGATCTCTAATTTAGTGTGGGCTATGTCTTGGCAACTATATGAAATGACTACATGCTACAAGCTACATATCTACATGCTACATGTTACATGCTACAAGTTACATGTCTACCTGTTCTACATGCTACATACTACATGTTATATGCTTACATTCCTACATGTGAACTTGTTCAAAGGATTTCATGTTACATGTCAATGTTTAGTATTACTACATGAAAATTGTTGTGTAAAAGAATAGTGCATGCATAAATGAGAAATTGATACATGAGAATTGTTGTAGGTCACATAACATCGAATAGATTCATGAATAAGTAATTCCATGCTACATGTGAAACATTTTTATTCCTTAATAGTTAAAATCACCATGAAATGAATGATTGCCAATGGACTTAGAACTATAGTAAGAAAAGTATATGATATCAATGAATGGAATGCTAATGTACTACCATGTTTTAAAATTAATATAATGTTAATATTGAACTGTCTTCATGTGATTTGCTGGGTCTTGTGGACTCATACTTGCCTAACATTTCAGGAGAGCCAGAGGATACGGTGGAGTTAGTGCAAACTGACTCAGAGGAGGAGTGGAGACTTAGCTTGTCTTAGAGTTTTAGAGTGAATCTTGTATGTGAGGATCTTATGTAATTTCCTTTATGCAACTGATCATTGGAATGTTAATAAACCTTGGATAAATTAATGTTCTGTTAATTATCATTGGAATTGAATAGTTATTTGTGTATATTTCAACCTGTATTGAAATTGTTGGATTCGTTCCACTGTAATACCTCTACTAGATCCAATGTGAGTTGGTGTAACTGTACTGGGTCTAAGAGGGGCGTTACAGAGATTGGTATCAGAGGATCCAGGTTGAACATGTACATAAATAGAATATCAGTATTGTATTCATATTCAAGTTTGCATAAAGAATTAGTCCAAGTTGTGTAGAATGATAGGTTATTAAATAGGATGCTTATTTTGCAGACTATGGCGACTCGTGGACGTAGAGGAGCTGGCCCGGCTCGAGGTGATGAGTCA
>JACBKR010003758.1:0-27478 GCA_014218235.1 Colocasia esculenta
TCTCAGGCGCATAAAATAAATAATTGAAAGGAAACAACATATTGACCACAAATTTCGTACATATATACACATAAATTTATGCATAATATGATTAATATCGAGAGATAAAAAATGCTAGAGGGACTACCGAAACATAGAAAAATAATAGATTAAATAATATAAAACTTACTCCATACAATGTATCCATCCCTTTCAACAGCCCTGATAATTTGGGGGAAAAGAATGTCTTGTTGGTGTGTGCACATACTGGGCAGTTCAATACTACGTCGTGATGGCCTGATGACACGGTGTACTTGCACATGCCATCTGCGGGGTGTGCAACAAGACGTTTTCTTTGTGAAATCGCAGAACGGGGGCACCAGGCGGCAACCTTGGAGGTGGCGTCCCCCCGATGGTGCCGTCATCCTCCGCCCTCGTCGCAGAATCCGTTGCCTTCTTTGCAACAGCCGCCCAGAGGGTTGCCCATAGCTAAGGATAGTGATTTTTCAAATGAATATATATACCTTCTCAGAGAGGAAGCCTTCACAGGGTTTTTACTAAACGCAACCAGTTTGTCCCCGAATCAGAATTAAAGAACTAAGGGAGCGCCCTGAGTTTCTCCATTCCCCTACAAACATGCACCATCTGAGACATCTTTTTCTTTCTTTCTTCTTTTGGTCATACGGCCTGTGGACTCGTGTGATCTCCATCTCTAGAGACCCCCCTTTAACTTTTGATTTTGTTCCTGGAAAAAATTAATAAGGTGTTTGGTTGTATTTTTTAAAACATTTTTTTTCTTAAATTTAAAAAAAGAAGAAGGATAAACATCTTAACATGTTTGGTAAATATTTTTTTTAAAGTAAAAATTATATCTTATGTAAATCTCTCTCAAAATAAAATAAGTACTAACTAATTTTCTTTTTTTTTAATTACACACACGGCTCTCTCCTTCCTCTCCCAGACTTGGCCCCCCCCTCTCCCCTCTATGACCCCTAACCCCCCTCCCCCCCCCCTCACCGCCAGAAGCCCCCCTCCCCCTATGAACCCCCCCTTTGAAACCCCACCCCCTTGCGCCATCCCCTCACCGTCAGAAGCCCCCCCTCCCCCCTGTGAATCCCCCCCCCCCCGCCGCCCTGCGCACTCCCTTGCCATCGCCGAAAGCCCCCCCACCCCCATCCCACACCCCACCCTCCCGTCGGAACCCCCTCCCCCGCCCTCCGCCCCCCATCCCCCGCCCCGTCGACTCCCCCTCCCACCCCGCCTTGCGTCCCCCCTCCTGCTAGAACCCCACCCCGCCCTACACCCTCCCCCCCCACCCGCCCTGCGCCCCCCCTCCCTCGCCCTGCACCCCCTTCTCTACCAAACACATGAATATAAATTTTAAAATTTATAATATTTTTATCAAATAGATAATATCAATTTATAATAATTTTAAATTAAAAATTAACATAACATAAATTTTTAAGTAAAAATAACTTAAAAAAATGTTCTCAAACACTATAAACTCTATCGCTCATGATGTTGGTGCATACACACATGCGTGTGGAGTAGTTGGAGGAAGAATTGACGCTACTGGATGATAAGGCGCAGACGTAGAAGGAAGACACACCCCCGGGGCATGTTCGCAAGATCATCAGGTGTACAAAAAAACATGTCTCGAAAGGCCATTCTTTTCTATTTCCCATTTTTTCAGTATGTCTGTAAATCGACAATGGCTTTGTGGATGACCGTGGAGGCAGGAGACTCCACTTTTATGAATTACCAACGATAATGCACGTTTCCATCTTGTACGTTTACTGATGGACAAATTAAAACTGCATTAACATTACTCTTTTAATTTGTACGTTTCAAGAAAATTAAAGACCCAAGTCACTGTAGCTACGTAGACAGAGAAGAGAGAAAAGTGGGTGTTTTTTTTTTTGACACGGAAGGTAACTTTTATTCAACAAGCAAACATATTATACAAAAGTATGGTAGCCCATACAACATACCCAATACATAAAAGCTAACACGACATACCCTGCTTGACATTGACCAAAATGCACAAGTAAAATCATATAGGAAAGATAAAAGGCTGCAAACACAACTAAGATTCCAACAAAAATCTGCCACCTTGCAAAATCCAACAAAAAAAGCCATGGAGAAGGAGTTGATGAAGATAGTGCTAAAGTTCGATCTACTCTGAAGTAAATTTGTTGCAACACATCTCTGCAGCAAATTTCAAATGGGAGTTTGGAAGACTCACACAGTATGCTAGTGTGCTGATATGTACAGAGAAAAATTTAGTGCACTTGATTTTTATACTTTACTTTTGTACTTTTCTTTTATTATTGGTCAATAAAAAAGATATAATATACTCATCCAATAAAAAGAAAGAAATACAAATATAAAATATAAAACTCAAGTGAACTAAGTTATTCTCTATGCACAAATCCATGAAACCCACAACTTCTCATCAAAGGTGGGAAAATCTAGAACAAGTTGATCACAATGCTCTTTACATAGCAAAAAATCTTCGCTAAAACTTCAGCCCAACTATCGCACACTTAAAATAAAACACCAAAAAATAGAAGACAGGTAATAGCCGAAGCTGATCCCAAGCCAAAGTAGCCAAAAGGGATAGAAATCTATCCCCGCCAAAATAGGGCATTGAAATGGGAGGAACGTGTGAGATGCAGAGTAGGAAGAGAAAAGAAAGCAGGAAATTAGAAAATGGATTTTGAAGATGAGGCGGAGGGTGAGAAGGGGAGGATCAAGCGACGGGTGGCCTTGATATATTGCGTTCAGACATGCCCAACTTCTTTGAGAGTTCAACAAAGTTGAGGTCCAACGACATAGTAGACCCTCGCAAGAGAGCTCCACCAACCGACCAAACGAGATCTTAGTCCAGACCTAGGTCTTAGTCCCAAAGTCAGACCATCTCAACCCCCTTCTTTTTAGTTCATGTAGTGGCGGACCTAAAATTTTCGTTCAGTGGGTGTATCTTTAGACGTATTTTTTCGATTCAGCGGGGTCAGTAATAGTAAAATTTTACATCACTGATAAAATTTTTTCAATCCAATAAGATCACAGGACCCCACTGACCCCAAAGTGGCTCCGCCATTGAGTTCATGGACTGGCTTCATCACCACTTAACTTTTTTTTTTTTGATCGATAATGTGATGGTGGGGAGGGGGACAAATGAGGAGAGGGCGCGGGATCGATCCCGCGCCCTCCCGTCTCCCCCCCTCCATTTGGCAGGGGGGGAGACCACTGCACCAACATGGCGGGCTCTCATCACCACTTAACTTACTTTTAATTTCATGCAGTCTGAGACCTTTCAGGAACACCCTTTACCCTCAGTCCCAAGGAACTTGATTACCAGTTATTTACATACTCACATCACAAAAACCCTCTGGGATAGAATCATCAGCCAAAGTAAACAAGAATGGGATAGAATCATCAACTTTATAAATTTCCCTCCAACATAATACAACAAGTCTCACGCCTATCACACAACGCATTGCTTTCCTTTTTTTTCTTTTTTTTTTTCTAAGACCGATGATGCAAGCGCTACAAGAGGATATATATGAGCATGAGAGCGGATCCTCTCGCCACCCGACAGGAGGGAAGCCCAGCAGTCACCAACCCAGTGGTGACGAGCGGATCCTCTCACCACCCGGCAGGAGAAAAGTTCAGCAGTCACCAACCCAGTGGTGACGCGTGGCTCCCTCTTCCCTACTCTCCCTGGCCAGTCACCAGCACCCCCTCCCGCCAATTTGAGTGGGAGCCACGTGTCACCAGTGGATTGGTGACTGCTGGATTTCTCTCCTATCCGGTATCCGCTATATGCCCTCTCACTGGTCTCCCTCTTCATCTGAAACCACAATTCGTGACGCTGCGCTGGATGAGCACGTCTGGTCACAACTTCGTTTGTTTTTTACAATTGGCAGTCCGACTAGTCTCTGGTACTACTTATCTACCATATGATGAAACTATATATATATATATATATATTATATATATATATATATATATATATATATTGCATTCCGTCAGCTACAAGCCAGTGATCATATATACGGATCAGATAATTAAGCTTCTATATATAATCAAAATTTTAAACTCTTGACTTCGCAACAAGCTGATGATGAGCTAGATCCATGATCTGCACACTACGTCAGTTGAGGGAGACAGGAGGCAACAGGGGCCTACTCTCTATGAGACAATGAGGAGAAAAACACATGAGACAGGGGAAAGAAAGGAAGAGACATGATCTAAAAGAGTGAAACAAGAAAGAGCCAAACATGCGGATTTATATAGTGGAACAAGAAAATGGAAAGCAAATGGTGAAACCTAACGAAACCCAGAGGAAGCATGAGAACGCGCTCCCTCAACGAAACTTCCATGGGAAAAACACTGGACCACTAGTTGCCGGCGACGAGAACACCCCAACCGGCGACGAACCATCGGAGCCGACTAGACCGCCGAGGAATGCCGCAAGAGACAAAACCCGGCGAGAGAACCCGGAGCTTTTCTCTCTAGAAAGTCTAGAGAGAGAAGCTCCGGAAAAATATGCATACACCACGTTGTGTTTTGAGAAAGTGGGTGTTAGCACTATAGCTACGCGACTATAGTAAGAAACGGGATCCTCTCGACCCTCCGCAGGGGGGGGGGGGGGGGGCGCAGTCAGTACAAAGGGTGGGGGGGGGGGATTTTTCATGTCACCCTCATTCATATCCCCAATTTGTGTTTTACACAGGGGTGAATATGAAAAATTGCCCCCCACCCTTTGTACTGACCGCCCCCCCTCCTACAGGGGGCCGAGAGGATCCCGTCCCTATAGTAATGCAGGGAAGACTGCGCAACGACGATCCATGTGTCCATTGTGTATTTTGCCATTTCCTCACTTTTAGTGATATTATTCTGCAGCACATAACCGAAGGTTAATGACCATTAAAAGACATATGAACCGGGCTAGGGCTGCAAATGAGTCGAGTCGAGTCAAGTATTATGTTGCTCAAGTTCTGTTCGTTAATTTTTAATCGAACTCGAGTCGAGCTCGAGCTTTTTCGAGTATTGAAAGTAGTTGTTCAAACTTGGTTCGTTTAAATACTCTCGAGTTCGAGTTCTTAACGAGTATCTTAATGAGCCCAATTAAATTTGTGAGTTATATATATATATATATATATATATATATATATGTATACTAGTTCTTTGCCCGTGCGATGTACGGAAAACTTTTAATATTAAAATTTTAATAAATAATAATATCTAAAATAGTTAACATAGTTAGGTATTTCAATATATAAATATCTTTTATATTGAAATTGGATTGAATTACAGTTTTAGTGTGAATAATTTTTTTACGATGACTGTAAATTTTTTTTCCAAGATTCTATATAAATATAAAATTTCAAATTAGATGTCGAGGAAATACAATTTTTCAAACATCTTTATGTTTGTAAAAAGAAACAACATATCTAACACATAGTTAGAAACATAAGAAATATATATAGTGATAAATCTAAAATGTCAGTAAATAAAAAGTCATCACAAAAGTTTTTCCTGTGTCATGTAAGTTTAATTCACAAATATTCATAACAACAGATGTCATCTCAACTTCAAACATCTTCTTTTTCAATTTTAATTTTTTTTCATCTTGCTGTATGAATGTTGTGCAGGAATAGTGTCAACAGATAAATCTTCTCCACGATCATTGTCTAGAATACTTCTCTTCAATGGAGTAACACTACTGGAAGAATATGTAATTGAAAAGGTATCCTGAATCATAGATATATAGAGAATTTAATTAATGTCACTCTATAATTATACGACACTTTTTATAATTGAATACTTTTGACTTTTAGAAATTAAAAATATGTAAATTAATTTATAGGTGCACTTACAGTATCCACATCAGTAATTTGTTCACCATGTTTATACTTGAAAAGGCCATTTCTGACTTGCATCAGCTGGGTTCAGGCTAGTCTTAGGCTTTTATAGACATGAGTCCTATAGAACATATCCATGTGAACCCATGTTTTTGTTGATCACATTGGATCATGGGATTGGCCAGTTCCAGTAAAAAAAAACCTATAACACTATATATTTAGATGTGATGTTTTAGTATATGGTAGATAATTGCTGGGGTAAATGTGATTAAATGGTGTGTTATAGGTTAAACATTACAATATGAAGAATACAGGGTTACTACAGTAGAATATGCAAGGCTTGAGGGGATAATATATTTATCCCTTCCACATACAATCATTTATGTAGTATTTTCTAAGATGTAGGCATCCTGGGAAAAAAAGAAGAAATAGGAAAAATGAAAGAATAAGCATTGAAATGAATGAATAACTTCTCTCTTAACAGTTTTTGAATGAACCAAACGATTACAAAAAAAAAGGAACAGGGACGTAGCAGAGAAAGTTTTAGTGAGAGGGCTCAACAATACCTTGAATCTTCTAGAAGATTCGAAAGTTCAAAAGGAAACAGGTTTCACAAAAAAAAAGTTGCATCAAAAATCAAGGAAGGTGTTGGGTAGAACATAAGGAAGGAAAAAAAAAGAAGAATCTGTCTGCAAACGATTACGAAAAATCTATCCCTAGAAATCCATCAATCTTAACAATTTTTGAATGAACTAAACGAAGTAATCCATCAATCATTTTTGCAACAGAGAGAAAGGTCGATACAAATATGTAGGCAATGGAAGCATGTTTTCCGTGCATGGATGCGGTGTCTATGAAGTGAATGAGGAAATCATACATGTATGTACATGTTTGACATTTTCTTTTCCTCTGTTTGTCTTCGGCAGAGAAAGTTTGGTAATATAGGAGTGGACAGTTTAACATCTTTTTATATATATATAAATCAAGAACAAAAAAATTAACTATTATTGATAGTAAACAACCTAAACTACTTTAATATGTCATATGTACATTTCACATTCATTACACTGTAATGGATAAGGAGTGGACAGTTGAACATCTTTATATATATATATATATATATATATATATTATAAATTAAGAACAAAAAATACCTACTGAGGCAGTGAGATACTGAATAGAAGCAGACACTTAGCCTCCTTTCCCTGCACATATGGTTAATGAAAGGCATAGTTAGTTCCAGAGTTCTATTAAGAAAATAAGAAAATGCAAAAGATCTGACCAAAGTTCTCAAATGAATGAACAAAAGTAAAAGCTAGGTCATGCTGAGGTCACAATTAAATTCTATTCTTCTGCCCAGGATAAAACTACTGCAAAATCCATCTTCAGTCAATGACCAGTTGGGAGCTCGTTCTTTTGCAAGTCCATGTAAATGATCCTTGGGTTGATTATACACAGAAAACATATATTGTCAAAGATGTAAGAACAGTGTAGAGGCTATTTTCTTTAGGACATCTTGATTTTTTCAAGCCTTGACGTATCTAAACTTCAAATCAAAGTTTCAGTGCTTTCTTCTGTATCAAGTATTATTTTGTAGCATGCTTTGAGCATGACTTGGAGAAGACAAATGGAAATTTTGCTGTGGATGGACATCTAATACAAAATGTCTACTTCTCTATCTAGTTAAAGGATCCTACTTCTCAGATTATGACTTCTTTCTCTAGAGATAAGTGTTGTGGCCAACTTAGCTACGTTAATTGTTTCATCATTTTCCTTCCTAGAAATGTGATAATTTCTTGACTTGTTCAACTTCTGATTATTTTACAATGTTGTAATATCCTGATATTTTCTTCTTGATACACCTTTCAGATAATTTTTGGGATTGGAGAAGTGGAAAGCAGTATCTTCCTTGGAGGAATTATTTGTTAGAAGATGTTACTCATCAACCAAACTAAGTGGATTTTGCTAAAAATCATCACAATCATAATCTTAAAACTCATAACATTAAAAAACAAATGGAAAAATATTCTACCTCTAGAGTAGCCAATGAATGAAGTTGGGTTGTCTCTGCTTACTGGAGGGGTGGGAGAACAAAGATAGAGAGGCGTAGAAAAAGCAGTGAACAAAGGAAAAGGGGGGAAAATGGTTGTGTTTTTTGACAATAAACTAATTAGTGGATAGCATGATAGCCTAGTTCACATTGGATAGCATGCCCCTGATCCTTATCTTGTTGGAAACTGGCCAATCCCATGAACCATGAGTCTTGTATTACATCCAGATAGAAATTGATAGGAAAATAATATTCATTGATGATCTAGATAGAAAGGTTGTTGGAAAATGGTGAGCTTGTTAGCATGAAGTGGATGACAATGCCATCATGCAAACAAAAAATGTTTATTCTCTACTACTGGGATGGAATTTGTTGAAGAATTTTTCGATAGCAGTTGATGAGATAGATAGAAATGAGTGTCATTTTGCTAGCTGTAGATGATAGTGCCATCCCAAACATGAACCCATATTTTGCTATCCAAATTGAAGTTGCTAGAAGAATTTGCTAAAACAAAAATGAGGTGTAAAGTGGTGAATTTGTTGGCTGGAACCTGAAAGTTGGTGACAGTGCCAAGAATTTATAATCGGTGTTTTATCATACTTTCTAGGCATTCTGGGTAAATAAATTTAATTCAATGTTGTTTTCTTCAAGTTATATCTCAATTAGCCTGGTTTTCATGTAACTTCTATTTACTAATCAATTTGATAGTGTAGGTCCCCTTACTAAGAACTGGTTCTGACCAGGAATATATATGCTATAATATAGTTAGTAAATTATAAGACTGCCAACTATTTTGAAATTTGAACGGTAAATTTTCACGGGAGCATGCTGTTGTCGTGTGAGTGTTCATTACCTTGCAGCAAGTGGTTTTAATCCTATCTATTTCATATAAACACAATCAAAATGGATAGACAGAAAGCAAAAAAAATCTGAAAATTTTGAAAGCAATATATCTGAAAACATATAAAGGGTAAAATAAGGTGATAAATATTATATTAATCTGATGAAAAATGGCAGGATCAATAGAAAATAACATTTTAGAAAAATTGAGCATCAAATAGGAAATTTGTTTGAAAACCTTTTAGTTCATTAACATTGGTGAAGCCCCAATGCAGAAACACTGCAACTCAAGCGTTTGTCTCACATTCACAATCTTTCAGTTATTGACTTAGGACTGATAATCTCTCTAGTAATTGCCTCTCTATCTTTACCAGCGGTGATTCCTGACAAAACAATATGTAGTGAAGCTCTCTGTATTGTCAAAAGACACAGAAACACCTAAGAACGTCATGTTTTGCTATTTCTAACCAAAAGAACTCTCAAATTTCCTATTTTGTTAGGTTGAAAAGTTGAGGGTCATAGTCTTGTGGGAAAGAATGATATTACATTTTTTCTTTTTGAACACCCACATGTAACTGAAATGGAATTAAGAGAGTTGGAAATTTTCTTTTTGAAGCATCATTATTTTTCAGAACTGACAAAGGTGTGTCTAAGGGATGTTGCTTCTCTGGTCCCGTTTTTTTGTAGAAACTAAATCTTGAAAGACAACCATACATCTCTCTTTTTCTCTTATAGAGACTAACAATCTCCTTAATTATTTCCAGGAAGAATCCCCGGAAAAGCCTCTGACCAGGTGATTTCTCTGATAGGGTTAGAATAGATTTAATTTCTGGTTTTTATTCTGACTTGTTTATACTTGAAAATGCCATTTCTGACTTGCATCAGCTGGGTTTAGGCTAGTCTTAGGCTTTCATAGACTGAGCCCTATAGAACATATCCATGTGAACTCATGTTTCTGTTGATCACACACTACAAGAAAAAGCGGGATTACCGACGGAAATTTCCGACGGATTAGTTTCCGTCGGTAAGTCCGTCGGATATTCCGACGGCAATATGTCAGTCGGAATATCCGTCGGTAATGAAAACATACCGACGGATATGCCGACAGACATATGTCCGTCGAATATCCGTCGGTAACTCTACTATACCTTGTCCCGCGAAACCCCCCTCTTTCCCTCTCCCGCTCTCTCTCTCTCTCTCTCTTCTCTCTTCTCTCTCTCTCTCTCTCTCCTCTCTCTCTCTCTCTCTCTCTCTCTCTCTCTCTCTCTCTCGTCGCCGCTCGCACGCCTGCCGCGCCGCCGCCGGCCCTCCGCCCCGACCGCCCCGCTCCGTGCCGCCCGCCACGCCGGCCCTCCGCCCCTACCGGCCCCGCCGCCGCCCCCGCGTGCTCTCCACCGCCGGTATTACACACCTCACCACCCCCCGCCACCGCCCTCCCCCCTTCTCCTGTGCAGCCCCCCCCCCCCCACTCCGCCACTACCCCTCCCCCTCCTGCGCCCCTACCGCCACCGCCATCCCCCCCTTCCTGTGCAACCCCCACCCCCCCGCCACTACCAGCTCCCCCTCCTACCCCCCACAGCCACACCCCACTCCCTCCCTTCCTGTGCAACCCCCCCCACCCTGCCACTACCCCTCTCCCTTCTGCGCCCCCACCGCCACCGCCCTCCCCCCTTCCTGTGCAACCCCCCCCACCCCGCCACTACGCTCCCCCTCCTACCCCCCATAGCCACACCCTCCCTTCCTTCCTGTGCAACCCCCCCCCCCCCCCCCACCCTGCCACTACCCCTCTCCCTTCTGCGCCCCCACCGCCACCGCCCTCCCCCCCTTCCTGTGCAACCCCCCACCCGGTGATCCCCTCCACCTATCCACACAAGAGTTTGCACATGATCGACTGTCTGGATGCATATGAGCTCCAGGGAGGAAGACATGACTCGATGTGGACCATGTGGCTGCAGGTTTCTCTCGGGCGCCCTTTTCCCCTTGCCACTGGCCATCTATCTATCTATCTATTTATGTATATAATGTATGTATAGATGTAGATAAAGTTAATTGATTGAAGCGTATATACATCGATCACAATATTTTAGTTAGGAGAACAATTAATATATAGGTGAGTTGCATTGTAATTTTTTTCCCAAAATAAATTCTCGACTTCATAATTGGATCACTAGTGAAACAGCTCCTCTTCAGATTTGGCCATTTGTTTAGTGTCTGATGCAAAACCGTGTTAAGCACCAAAAAAATACGACTTATATAAATATGTTCATCCAATACTTGGAGATCTCGTGCTAATTACATAGAGGGCCATTCTCCCACCACTGCGATGTGCTCAGTAGCTTTAATTTAGGGTCCATTTAATTGCATGTAAAATATTTCATTGAAATAGTTTTCTATGAAATATTTTTATGTAAAATAAAATCGTAATTACCCATTTGGTTCTTAAGTAAATTTTTTGCGGAGAACATTGGTGCATACGTCTTATTTAAATCTAAATATGTTTAATATTACATCATAAATATAGTATTATATTAATAACTCTACATGATGACAAAAACTTTTAAAATATTGAGATATAATTTCACAATATAATATTACATAACTATCCAGAAGCTATTATCACCAACTCAAACCTCCAACATTAAATAACCTAATATATTACCGCCATAGAACCCCGCATGATTACATACCATTAATTAATGTTAAAATAATGAGTAGTTAATGGCTTACACATTAAAAAAACTAAATCTACTACAGCCGTACTTTAACTGCCCCCGAAGCTTAAAATTTGACTAGTTAATACTATAATAATCACACGATATATAATAATTTTAAAATAATATTATTGAATCGTGTGAGAGAGAACGATAGGGGACCTCCATGATGGCTGCACCATAGTTGCTGAGGAGGTTGAATATGGAGACGAAGGTGAGGGGCATCAAAGCCATGTAGAGCCACTGAGACTATTAATTAAAGAGACACCTTAAACTGTTAAATAAGAGTGAATATTAGGAGGTTCGGACTAAATAGTTTCATTTTAACAAAATTTCTACATATGTAGGTGCATTAATGTTAAATCATCCATGTGAACCAATTAGGCAATGTGAAACTAAACTGAAAGATTTGATTACAAATGGTGGTCCAAGTTTCTTCTTATGAAAAGTTGTACCAGCAATGATGATTACATGAAAAGAAGGAAAAAAAAACTCACAGTGTAATGATTCCCAACATCTAAGATGGAAAATTTTTTGCCTTTCCACCTTTGAATGCTACTTGTTATTACGAGCCCTTTGGCTTTCTATCGGCGAGAGGGGGATATAAACAGGTTGATGAAGAGCTTACTAATTAGATAATACATTATTATAAAGAGCAGAAATGACAATGTGATTATTCTATAAAATAAATGAAATTGTACTCAGATTTATAATGCCACCAACCAATTTTTAACTTTCAAACACCTTGATGAAGAGCTTTTTAAACTCATAAACAAAAGAAGTAATGGGCTTGTGCTAAATAGATCATGTAAAAGTTATTGGGTCAAAAGAGGTATTTTAAAAGGAATAAAAGAAAAATACCCTAAATTCGTATCTTTAATGTTTCCTAAAATGAAAAGAGCTATTAAATCATTAAAAAGTTAATATGAGTTGGAATTGGACTCCTAACCCTACCCCAAGTGGCTAGGTACGAATTTGCAACCCAACCCTAACCCAATTAGGAGGTGGAAGGTTGAAGGTTGAAGAAATAGGGAAACTCAGAATTTAATATGAATTAAAGTTGTAGTAGGAATTGGAAACACTAGAGGCTTACATACACCCTAACCTCTTCATGGCCGACCCTAATGCGTTGCTGAGGCTTGCTGGATGTGGAGAGAGGCTAAAGGAAGGAGAATTTGTCACGTCCTAATAAAAGACTATTTATCGGGAGTGACAGAAAATAGGCACAACAGGTATTTTTACTTACCTTCATATCGTTATAACGCGGAAGTTTAACTACATAGATACTCCTCATAACAACTAAGTGAGGAGTAATCAAAATAACTTAAGTTACACATCCCAATTTAGGAAATAAAATAGTACAAACTCTTCCTTCTAGATATTAGTTTCTTTTATGTTTAATTGTTCATTTTCAGTTTAATGATTAGTATTACAATCTTATTTAATGTATTTCTTTAGTATTGCACATGTTTATATGTAATTCATGTACATGTATGTATGAATTTGGTTTATTATTGCACTTGTTCACATGTATGATTTTGTTATCATATTCCTTTCATATTTATTTGGGTTTTAAATTTGATCTATGCATGTATAGTAATTTTTCAGTGCGCACACATCACGAGAGCGTGTTAAGCCCGTGTCAATGAACATTCCCGTTCAAGACTTTGAGATTGATGTGCACGAGTCTTATTTTCATAATGAGAACGTGTATATCTAACTCAAAGTCTTGAATTGTCCCGTTTTGGCAGTCTGTGAATGTTTGATCGGAGTTAGGTGGTCATTTATTATGTGATTGTATTATTTGTTGAAAATTTCGGGTGCGTCTACTCACTCCTCCTGATATACCTTATTGATTTAGAATTTTCTTAACCATTTATAGTAAGTGTTTAAGAAAATTCTAAATCAATAAAATTTTTTGGTATATCGGAGAGGTGTGAGGAGATGCTGCCGAAATTTCAGCAAATAATACAACCACATAGTAAATGGTCATCTGAGTGCGATCAAATATTCACAGATGGGTAACAATGATAATCTTAATAATATCTCCTACCTATTCATTTTGACTTACTCGAACGATGTGAGGGTCTGTTGGATTTTAACTTGTGACATGACATTAAATTTGTGTAGGAAAAATGTCTTATGAGATCGGTCATGGATGTACCGTGGAATGGTGAATGGAGTTGTCACCGAGGAGTTTAAAGACGGAGTTGACAGTTTTTTCAGTTTGCATTGAGTAATTCCTCAGTATTAGTCGATCCGATTGGTAACATCCGATGTCCGTGTTCGGCTTGTAAGAACATAAAGTGGATATCGACATGGGATGTGCAGCATCATTTGTATAAGAGAGGATTGTTGCCCTCATTATGAGATATGGTCGTGCATGGTGAGCATTATTCAGTCGTCCTGCACATGGCTCATTACTTTGCGTCCACAAGTACGTACGTAGACATGGTTGTCGATGCTGCTGGTCCAGAGTTCATATGCATGAAGATGAAACAAATGAAGAAGTGCCGAATGATACAGCTTAGAGATTTTATCAGTTACTTCGAGATGCTGATGAGCCATTATGGGATGGTTGTGAGAAGCATACACGGTTGTCTGCAGTGTCGCAGCTACTGAATTTGAAATCTGAATTTCATATAAGCGAGAGTTGTTTTGACCGCTTCTCTTACTCGTCAAGAGTATGCTTCCTCAATCAGAGAGGTTACCTGCTGACTTTTACCGTGCGAAGAAGATGGTGAATGATCTGGGGCTTGGTTTTATGAAAATTGATGCATGTCCGAATCACTGTATGTTGTACTACAAAGATGATGCAGATAAGACATCATGCTGTATTTGTAATCATGATAAGATTCAAGCCAAGAGAGGGGACAAGTCAAAGCAGAAGGATGTTCCGTATAAGTCATTGCGGTATTTTCCGATCACACCCAGATTGCAGCGGTTGTTCATGTCCCCTAAGACAGCTGGACATATGACTTGGCATGCAGAAGAGTCCGTAGTGACGAAGGTGAAATGAGTCATCCTGCCGATGGTGAAGCTTGGGCTCATTTTAGTCGTACTCATTCTTACTTCGCAAGGGATCCACGCAACGTGCGGCTGGGTTTTATGCACAGACTTTTCAATCCATTCGGAGGCTCGGTGGCATCTTACTCATGTTGGCCAGTATTCTTAACACCGTATAACCTTCCGCCAGGCATGTGCATGAAGCGTGAGAATCTGTTCCTTTCATTGCTCATTCCGGGTCCAAAATCTCCAGGAAAAAATATAGACATATATCTTAGACCGTTGATTGATGAGCTGAAATTGTTATGGTCAGATGAGGTTCTCTGTTATGATGCATCCAGAAAACAGAATTTCAATTTGAAGGCTGCATTAATGTGGACAATAAGTGACTTTCCTGCGTACGGACATGTTATCTGGTTGAGCACACATGGGAGATTGGCATGTCCTTATTGCATGGAGGATTCTAAATCATTTGCGTTGAAATCTGGGGGAAAATCTTGTTGGTTCGATTGTCATCGTCGTTTCTACCCAGTGACCATCCTTTCCGAAAGCAAAAGGATTCTTTTATGAAAAATACAATTGTGATGGAGGAGGTAGATGTGGAACGGGTGTCTGGTGGAAACATGGCGAGGCGGGTCCAGAACGTACCGACTGTAACACAACTGGCTGGTAGTACTCGAAAATCCCTGGCTTCGGGAAGGATCACAATTGGGTGAAGCAAAGCATCTTTTGGGAATTACCTTATTGGTCAACACTTTTGATACGACATAACCTTGACGTCATGCATACAGAGAAGAATGTTTTTGATAATGTGTTCAACACAGTTATGGACATCAAAGGCAAAACGAAGGACAACGTCAAGGCACGTTCGGATTTGAAAGTACTTTGCAGACGCCCAGAACTAGAGCTGCAGCATGTTCAAGGGAAGTGGTGCAACCTAAAGCTGCATATGTGCTTGGGGCCAGACAGATTAAGGAAGTGTTGCAATGGTTGAAGCAATTGAGATTTCCAGATGGATATGTCTCGAATATTGCCCGTTGTGTAAATATCAATGAGGAAAAATATACGGAATGAAGAGTCAAGATGCCATGTTTTCATGCAAGATTGATCCCACTTGCTTTTCGTGAGTTGTTGCCAAAGCAAATATGGGGAGCAATGACTGAGCTGAGTCATTTCTTCCGAATTTTAACAGCATCAGAACTCAGACTTCTTGACTTGCAAAATATGGAGCAAAATATAATACAGACAGTCTGCAAATTAGAGAAGATATTTCCTCCAGCATTCTTTGATTCAATGGAGCACCTGATCATCCATTTGCCATATGAGGCTAGGGTCGGAGGACCAGTACAATTTCGATGGATGTATCCGTTTGAGAGGTATATTTCTATATCCGTAGTTTATTCACATTACGGCGAATTTTATATTTCATATGTATTCATTCGATCTATTATTATCGTAAGTGCATGCACGATCTTAAGATGAAAGTCCGCAACAAAGCACAAGTTGAGGGTTCCATTACCCAGGCATACCTCATTGGGTGATATCGAACTTCTGTTCGATGTACTTTGACACGGAAATACAAACCCGACGCACTCAACCTCCACGTAATGATGATGGTGGAGAATCCTATGTGTCGGACCAACTCTCTATATTCAAGTGTCCCGGACGGGCGTTCGGATATTCTTCTACTCGCCCACTTGAAGACAGAGAGTTGGTAGCTGCGGAGATCTACATCTTCATGAATTGCGCAGAACTAGAGCCCTACATTGAGTAAGTTGTGCTCACTTATGATATACATCATTTACATGTAATGCTGGTAAACTGAACGGTTGTGTGACATTTATATTGCAGAGAGTTTGACTCATCCATGCGGCAGGTATACGTATATATTGTTGTTCAGTTAAATTCATATTTTCTAATGTGTAAAAAAATTTCAGCGACCGCCTCCCCGCCGAGCACGGGATCAGTGCCACCTTTGCCTTCTTCCTCACCACCAGGTACGTGTCAGCTTCCATACATTAGTATGTTTGTTGTCTTGCAATTTATCGAACAATAGTGTGCTTAATTGTCTTCAATAGAGGTCTAGGGTCCGCATGCAGCAGCGGATGAGGGGGGCCCTCAGCTACCGGACGGCATCCATGCTGGATCTCCGGGTAAAGTTGATCAGTTAAAATTGACTTTATTTGTTATTGATGTTATACATTTCATGTACAAAATTAATGTGCAATTGCAGGGGGAAGATAGATCCCGGTTCTGCTTCCCGTCATATTACGACGCTGGTCCATGCACATATTCCAAGACCAGTGGACACATGGAGAGAGTTCCCGGTGCCCGTCCAGGATCAGTTATTTGACATGTTCACGGTATTTTAAAATCTTAGATACTATCTGTCATTTATTTAATTACTATCCATGTTCGTGCAGAAAGCTGAGTAATTTCATTTCTTTACAGCGGAGGTTCACATTCACGAGACCCGAGGATCTCCCTCGAGCTCGAGCCGTCTGGAGTCTACTGCCCAGACTAATTTAAGAAAGTCGATGTGGGAGGCCGGGACAAGGCGCAAAAGAGCACAGGCAATAGGATCCTAGGCTTGGCTTGATGACGGCCCTTCTTGGCTGAGGGATTATTGGCAGTCCCTTTGTGAGCGATGGGCTGCTGGACCATGGCAGCAGCGGTCACAGGCGGCCATACGCAATAGATCAACTCATCCGGAGAAGAATGTGCATACTAGTGGGTCCATATCTTATGCGACCCACAGTCAAAAATTTGTAAGCATAATATTGTTCAATTGTTTAGTACATTGATTATTATTGTCAAACTAACTACGTCCGTTGAATTATAAGCATCACGAGCTCGAGCGTTCCCCTACCTTTCGCGAGTTATTTGATCGGACTCATAAGCGGAAGGGGACTGATGACTATGTTAGCGAGAGTGCCCGCACGATCGTTGTAAGTCAACCTATAAATTTTGAATTCAATTATGATATTAAATAATTTATTTTTAATAATTTAATTTTAATTTATTTTGCAGGAGAGGTACGACAGGACGATGACGGAGCGTTATGCAGAGGGCACTCCTCCGCAGAGTTGGATGCAGAGGCTTGGGTCGAGGCAGCGGGAGAGCCGAGGAAGGGCCGAGTGTACGGCTTTGGGGACAGCCTGGATACTCAACCAGTGTTGTCCTCATTTCCCAGTTCGATCGCTCCTCCGGCACACGCGAGTTCATCTTCTGCGCGCCGCCCGTCATGGTGTACAGGACTTAGAGGCATCATTCGGAGGAGCTACGTACAGAGCTACAGACCCAGCGGGAAGAGCTACAGACGCAGCGGTAGAGCTGCAGGCGCAGCGGGTAGACATAGAGACGCAGCGGCACAGCTACAGACGCAGTTCAGCGATATGCTTCAACAGTTCCTCTCAATAATGCAGGGAGTACGCCCCACACAGCCAGCAGCTCAGGTCAGTATTAGTATTAATTTCATATACTTAGGATTGGGTTGGGCATTCTCCGACACGACCGGGGGGTTAAAGCGACGTGTAGAAACTGACGGAATCCAATTTGGATCTCCGGATTGGCCTGGCCATTCAAACGACCGATCTAAAAACACCCAACTTCATAAAAGCCTTAACACGCAACCCGGGGGTCCAAAATCCCAAATAGGGATCGGATCGACGTGCCGTTTTCTCCTGACACGACGCCGGGTGGTTAAAGCGACGTGTAGAAACTGACGGAATCCAATTTGGATCTCCGGATTGGCCTGGCCATTCAAACGACCGATCTAAAAACACCCAACTTCATATAAAGCCTAACACACACAACCCGGGGGTCCAAAATCCCAAATAGGGATCGGATCGACGTGCCGTTTTCTCCACGACCGACCGGGTGGGTTAAAGCGACGTAATAAAACTGACGGAATCCAATTTGGATCTCCGGATTGGCCTGGCCATTCAAACGACCGATCTAAAAACACCTAACTTCATATAAAAGCCTTAACACGCACACAACCGGGGGTCCAAAATCCCAAACAGGGATCGGATCGACGTGCCGTTTTCTCCGACACGACCGGGTGGGTTAAAGCGACGTGTAGAAACTACTGACGGAATCCAATTTGGATCTCCGGATTGGCTGGCCATTCAAACGACCGATCTAAAAATACCCAACTATCATAAAAGCCTTAACACACACAACCCGGGGGTCCAAAATCCCAAATAGGGATCGGATCGACGTGCGTTTTCTCCGACACGACCGGGTGGGTTAAAGCGACGTGTAGAAACCTGACGATCCAATTTGGATCTCCGGATTGGCCTGGTCATTCAAACGACCGATCTAAAAACACCCAACTTCATAAAAGCCTTAACACACACACACCCGGGGGTCCAAAATCCCAAATAGGGATCGGATCGACGTGCCGTTTTCTCCGATACGACCGGGTGAGTTAAAGCAACGTGAGAAACTGACAGAATCCAATTTGGATTCCGGATTGGCCTGGCCATTCAAACGACCGATCTAAAAACACCCAACTTCATATAAAGCCTAACACACACAACCCGGGGGTCCAAAATCCCAAATAGGGATCAGATCGACGTGCCGTTTTCTCCGACACGACGACCGGGTGAGTTAAAGCGACGTGTAGACACTGACGGAATCCAATTTGGATCTCCGGATTGGCCTGGCCATTCAAACGACCGATCTAAAAACACCCAACTTCATATAAAAGCTTAACACACACACACCAGGGGGTCCAAAATCCAAATAGGGATCGGATCGACGTGCCGTTTTCTCCGACACGACCGGGTGGGTTAAAGCGACGTGTAGAAACTGACGGAATCCAATTTGGATCTCCGGATTGGCCTGGCCATCAAACGACCCCTCTAAAAACACCCCACTTCATATAAAAGCCTTAACAACACAACCCGGGGGCCAAAATCCCAAATAGGAATCGGATCGACGTGCCGTTTTCTCCGACACGACCGGGTGGGTTAAAGCGACGTGTAGAAACTGACGAAATCCAATTTGGATCTCCGGATTGGCCTGGCCATTCAACGACCGATCTAAAAACACCCAACTTATATAAAAGCCTTAACACACACACCCGGGTCCAAAATCCCAAATAGGGATCGGATCGACGTGCCGTTTTCTCCGACACGACCGGGTGGGTTAAAGCGCCGTGTAGAAACTATACGGAATCCAATTTGGATCTCCGGATTGGCCTGGCCATTCAAACGACCGATCTAAAAACACCCACTTCATATAAAAGCCTTAACACGCACAACCTGGGGTCCAAAATCCCAAATAGGGATCGGATCGACGTGCCGTTTTCTCCGACACGACCGGGTGGGTTAAAGCGACGTGTAGAAACTGACGGAATCCAATTTGGATCTTCGGATTGGCCTGGCCATTCAAACGACCGATCTAAAAACCCAACTGAATATAAAGTCTTAACACGCACAACCCGGGGGTCCAAAATCCCAATAGGGATCGGATCGACGTGCCGTTTTCTCCGACACGACCTTGTGGGTTAAAGCGACGTGAGAAACTGACGGAATCCAATTTGGATCTCCGGATTGGCCTGGCCATTCAAACGACCGATCTAAAACACCCAACTGAATTAAAAGCCTAACACGCACAACTCGGGGTCCAAAATCTCAAATAGGGATCGGATCGACGTGCCGTTTTCTCCGACACGACCGGGTGGGTTAAGCGACGTGTAGAAACTGATGGAATCCAATTTGGACCTCCGGATTGGCCTGGCCATTCAAACGACCGATCTAAAAACACCCAACTGAAATACAGATCTAAAAATACTATTGTTTCACAAGTTTTAAATTCACTATTGAAAATAATGTATGTCTTTTATTTATTATTAATGTTTCTCATTTTAATTTGTTTTAATATAGGATCCAGCTCCATACGATGACGAGCAGGGACAGCAGACGATCCAACAGATTTATCTTGATATTGTATTCATTATTCTGTATGATTTTATATTTATTGTATGTTTATATAGTATGTTGATTGTGATATTTGTTAAATTTATGAATATTGTAGCAGGTTTGACATTGTAGCCAGGGTTCACAACCATTTTTATTTCTTAATTTAAAAAAATATATGGTTAATTTTCGACGGATTTACCGACGGTTTATTTATCCGTCGGAATTACCGACCGCAATATCCGTCGGTATTCCGTCGGAATATGCTGACAGATGTTTTCCGACCGAAAATGTGTCAGCATTTACGGACCGTATACGACGTATTTTGCCGACGGATAAACCGTCGGTAAATACCGACCGTGTTTTGTCCGACGATAATCCGTCGGAGTTATCGACCGAATTCCGACGGATATTTTGTCCGTCGAAATTTCTGACCAGCTAGTTCCGACGGATCATTTCCGACGGGCTTTAGACGAAATCGGTCGGAAGGGCTCATTTCCGACGGTATTTGTCGGATTTCCGACGGATTCAATCAGTCGTCGAAATCCGCATTTTCTTGTAGTGACATTGGATCATGGGATTGGCCAGTTCTAATAAAAAAAAACCTGTAACACTATATATTTAGATGTGATGTTTTAGTATATGGTAGAGAAAAAAACCTGTTAAGAGAAAAAAACCTGTAACACTATATATGAAATAATTTTTATACAAAAACCTAAATGCCCCCTTATTGCCATTCTTATTTAGTCATGGATAGGCTGTAAACGGATCCGGATAATATTCGGATCCGATTCGAATTCGTATCCGATTATCCGGATATTATCCGTTTAACAAATATCCGGCGGAGCGGATTTCGGATACGGATATTATCCGATAATAAACGGAGCGGATACGGAACAGGTGATCCGCTCCGTTTAAGATCCGCTCCGAAATGAAGTTATTTTTGACCATTAAATCTTAAATCTAATGATCCATATAAATTATAAATATAAATATATCTAATGTTAATCTTTTGTTTAGAGAGTATTTTGTTATATTTATACTTTTTAATAATTTTTATAGATTTTTTGATTTTTTTTTAATTTTTAGATCACTTAATATATTTTATTACGCTTATATTTTCGAAGTGGATAATATCCGTATCCGCTCCGAATCCAAAATTATCCGATTAAATTATCCGCTCCGTTTCGAATTATATTCGGAGCGGATACGAACTATCCGATTACTATTCGGATCGGAACCGGAAAGCCCATATCCGCTCCGTATCCGCTCCGTTTACAGCCCTAGTCACGGAAGTAATGCCCTCTCATGTTCTCACCTTCCTGCAGTGGGGAAAAAAACATGAGTTTGAAGACTGAAGGCTGACATGAGAGATATTCTTAGTTTCAAAGTGGCTACATTGTTCGTGCTCATCAGAGCATACAAAAACATGGGCTTTCCTGGACACAATACCCAAATACATCATCCGTGTACTTGGCCAGCAAAACAAGAAATGCAGGGTTTACCTAGGCTGACATGGGAGATATTCTTTACATTTCAAGCAGTCCAATTGTCGGCATTAAAACATATAGATATTAAACTGGTAGGATTATCAACAGAACTAAGACAGAAGTTTTCGATTGGCTTATATTGATCTTCCATTCAATTTTGGACTAATGGAACAACTGAATCTTGAAACACAGAAACATAGAAGAAAAGAAAACTATGCAGATCTGATCCATGGGTAGCCAACAGATCCAACAGGCCAAAGCACAACAAGTGGGAGGATGACCTCCTTCCATTAGAAGTTCTTAGATTGTATCTTCTGGTCATAAGCTGGCTTCGAATCAGGGTAAGGCTGTTATAACATGCACATTAAAAAGTCTAAAATGAATTTTTTTTGGCAGTGCTAAAAGCACATATATGAAATTCATAATGTTTAGCACATTAAAATGAATCTATATATATTTATAACAATTATAATATCAAAAAAAAAATCTGAAATCAAAAACTAACCTCCAATGAAATAAAATGAATTCTATTTGACTAATGCTTAGATATCCCAAAAAAAAAAACACACACACACAAACAACTAAGGGAAATCAACCATAGTATCCAAATGTCTGAACATTCCATTGTGCATAAGAATAAGACTCTTTTTAGAAGTCTAATGAAGGCATTTCAGAAATATCTTCGTATTTTCTACCAATAAAAGGGAAGGAACTATGTATCAAAGGGACAGAATTAACTGTAACATAACATATTCTACATTCCATTGTAACAATATAACAAAAGAGAACAAAAACAATATATGTTGAGGCAGTGAGTAAGTGGACAGGAGAAGCCACCGCAGGTAAGGCTATTCATGGTTCGGTTCGGTCCGTTTGAACCTTTTTTTGTTCAAACCGGACTGAACCGAAATAATGTTCGACCGAAAAAAAAAAACACAACAAACAACGGATGGGCGGTCCTGGGAATCGAACCCAGGACCACCCCATGGAACATGAAAGCGCTAGCCCACTGGGCTAGGCTTTCTTTAGTGATGTTATATATTATTAAATATATTTAATATATATATCGGTTCATTCGGTTTCCCTGTGTGAAACCGAACTGAACTGTCACATTGTTCAACCGAACCGAACCGAACCGGTCGGTTCGGTTCGATTTTTCGGGTTGAACCGAAAAATAAACACACCTAACCGCAGGTAGAGAAAAAAAATGTAGTACCTCTCTCTGCGACTGGGAGGATGCGACGGTATTCGAAGAGGTTGCGATGTTGAGGCTGCGACGCGAAGGCTGCGATGTTGAGGCAGTGAGGAAGTGGACATAAAAATCTGTGCTTTAAGAACTCATGACATAAAAAAATTAAATGGGTAGAACATCCAAACTCTCAACAGAAATTTCAGAGGGCTTGAGAAAACAATCAAAGATCCTAGCATATGCTTTGGATTCATTATTGATGGGAGATTAATGAAGACAATGGGTTTGTCTCCACTAATGATGGGCCGGTACTAAAGGGTACTATAAAGGATATGTTAAAAGATAGTGAGGTAAAGTGCTTATGCGATCCAAACTAATATTATTAACATTTTCCTCCAATTTATCCTGGACCAGATCATGCACTTGAGGAATTCACCAATTGGAATTGAAGGTGTTCATTATGGGGCTGCCCAATAAAATAAGATTGGGGTGTGGAGTCCTCGAGCACCTGTCAGCTATATAATGAAAGGTTCCATAAAGGAAATGCACCTAAAATATATCTCATTGATTATATTGATTATACGAAAGATGAAAAACCAAATATCATAGTACATGATTATTTTTCCCCGGGATCCAAATATCAATCAATATCAATCTTTTACACAGATTGAATCTTTATCGCAAAGAATATGGAATTGTAGAGCTACTGGAACATGCTTGACTTATGAGAAGCTTTGGTTTCAGAACGTCATGCCGATTGAGAAAGTTCAACAGATTCCAAAAGAACTGGTGGCTCCGATACTACATATGGTCCATATAGTAAGCACTTGGAATAAAAATGGTTTGGATACACTTCCTAATATCTGGCTAAATCCATTATTTACAAAGCCCTGAAACATGTAAGCATAAAACTAATGGTCATTTTTTTCTACAGTTTCAAACCGTAAAGCTAAAAACTAATATTTTTAGGAACATAAGCATAACTGAAAATAACATGACATTAATACCTATAAACATTAAACTATTAATCTCATCAAATGAAATTGCTATAAATAAACCTAATGCCCCCTTAAAGCAATGACGATTGTGCTATGGATCTAATAATATTGCAGTGATTGGCTAGGACTACCTATAACTTTTCTGGTGTCTGGTTTCAGGTTATTGTATGTACCCATGCCATTTTAGGATGTTGAAAAGAATCCTCAGTTGGGCTTGGGCAAGTGGATTATATCTCATTCCTACTTGACTCTTTTGAGTTGCATTTTCATCTAATCTTCAAGGTTGTATGTAATAGTAAGTGTTTCCACCGCCTGTTCCATGTCAAGATAATTAATCAGGATCTTGTTGATTGGTAGACTCTATCTTGTGGAGCATATGAAGGCCCTGTTGAGTGTAAACACACCTAGGCCTGATTGGGGTCAATTATGAAATGTGATTAATTGTTGATGCAGCTTTTAAAGATGACAGAGCCGCCTGCACTTATTTCATTTTTTCCCCCCACTTTCTATATCCAGTGAGCATTAGTACTCAAAGTTCTTCAAGGTAAGATTAGTGTCTGAGATTTTACTATTGAATTGATTATATCTATTAACTTCAAATAGATATAAAGACTGGATCATATACAGATTGGAAGTAATGATACAAACCATGGAAGTAATTAAGGGCCTTTTATATACAAATCATTTCTGAATTAATTAAATGCATATAATCAATTCATATATTACATATATTATAATAAATTAATTAAATGTTAGCACATTACACTGACAGTATGTCATGCCCCGCCAATTTAGCAGCGGAATAAATCGGGGAGGCATGAACAACGAGTATGGTAATGTAAATTGCGCATACATTCGCAAATATCAAGCAACTAATGAACAATAATTGCAATAAAACTCATCATTTTATTGATAATTCATCTAAACTATTACAACCACTAATTCAGAGCCAAACATAGGGCTCAATGACTTTATTACATTGGAAAAGAAATCTAAAGCAAATATCTAACTAGACTCTAAGGTACTAAGGACATTCCATCGCTATGACTTCAGGACGCTCATCACTCCAGTCCAATCCCGTTGTTGTGTGTAGGTCATCACTTGACTTACCTGAAAACACAATAACAAATAACGAAGGGTGAGCGATAACGCTCAGTAGGACTTAATATCTCGTGTAAACAAGCATGCTTTAAGTGATTAATGTCTTGTAAACGCAGGTTAACTAGAGAGAACGATCATGTATAGTTGAGAGAGTAATAGTACAAGATAACAATGAACGATAATACATTTCTCAAGAGTATTGCAAAACTAGGATGCAACATAACGAGATAGCGTGTACAAGATAGTGTATAACAAGATAGCGTGTATCAAAAGACATGTAATAGGATAGCTTGTATCAAGGTGGCGTGTAACGAGATAGCTTGTATATCAGATAGCGTGTAACGAGATTGCATGTAAAGAGATAGCGTGTATGGTTGCACAATGTGCACTAGTCGATACGACACTAGTCACTTGGGACAGTAGCGTTTCATGATGGTACATTTGTCTGAACTCCTCAGACTAATGTTAATCAGTCAGTGCTAGCACACTAATAGCACAAAACGGGCACAATATGTCTGAACTCCTCAGACTAATAGTAATCAGTCAGTGCTAGCACACTAATAGCATAGAACTTGCACAATATGTCTGAACTCCTCAGACTAATAGTAAAAACAAAGTGTCTAGCCAATGTCGAGATTGTCAGAACCGGTTCAATGCATAACACCGTCAATAGCCCCTGCAGGTATTTTCGGGTGGCTCTCTGCCCCAGGACTAGATTGGAGCCCCTCGGACACTCTCCGTGCCCTACACACTATAGCATTAAAGTTAGTAGGTCACCAGACCCATATTATGGCGCTAGACAGTCATGTATAGTACAAGCAATGGAGCCCACAACAGCTCAAGAGTCTCAAGAGAGTACTAGATGAATAGACGAGATATTAGAGTGAACGTGAATAGATGAGAGTACAATGATAGTAGATGAGATAGGGGTATAATCGTAAACAACGATAAACCACGATAGTAACGGTTGCACAGCACCAGGTCGGGTACCGGCAGTCGGTAGAAGTCACATCCGCCCATTACCGTGCCGCGTACACGAGCCAGATGGTCCGGCGTGATCACAAGATAAGAGAGATCTCACTAAGCTGTTTGGATCGTACTGATCCCTAAGAGTGTAACGGATTAAAGGTACAACCAGCTCGTCGCTAAGGACGTGCGCCAAAGCCAAGAAGACTTACGGAGGCTTGACAAGGAGTCCCTGTCCAGTCGAGATATTCCCGATGGAGAGGTGGTCCATGTCAAGAAAAAGTGTGTAACGAAACGTTGTCCGTCTTGCCTCGAGTGCTCGAAGGCAGAGGGACGCGATAACGATGTACAAATCACGCGAGTAAACGAAGCATGTCATTTAAATAATAGGTAAATTAGGTAATTAATTTCACTTAATTATCAGATACATTATTGAGTAATTTAATAGGGTCAAATGGCAATAAACAATGTTTAGTGTGCAAGTGTAAGAATCATGGGAATAGAGTAAGTCGTGCTCACGGCTTTTAAATTATAAGAGTCATTTAAATATATCCATAAAATATTCAGATCATTTATCAAGCTTATAGTACA
The DNA here is from genome assembly GCA_014218235.1 of Colocasia esculenta. NCBI lineage: Eukaryota > Viridiplantae > Streptophyta > Magnoliopsida > Alismatales > Araceae > Colocasia > Colocasia esculenta. Next base: position 26,722 of record JACBKR010003758.1, read on the forward strand.
TGGTTTAACTTGTACAAGGATTAGATGACATTTAAAGCAGGGATATAAAGCAATTAAAGGTTCGGCCGAAATTTCAAGAACGCGACGAACCTACCCGTCGCGATTCAAGTCGCGACAGGGCGTCGGACGCGACAACGGGCCTGGCCGGTCTGGCCCGGTCGGAGCGAATCGCGGCGGCTCGTGCCGCCGCGTTCTTGACGCGACGCCATCGGCGGCGCGACCCACTGTTATCGCGGCGGTCGCGCCGTCGCAATAACATGTGGTTTGCTCTTTTTCCTTTTTTCCAGGCGAGCCCTCTATGATACATGGACGTTCTAATTACATATAAAATAGTAGGTGATCCAAAAGGCACAAACTAGTTTTAAAACGAAGTAGACATGTATATCTATCAACAGCACGATTAATTTGAAAATAGACAAGGTTTAGATATGCATTGATTAGTTACATTTCGGTGACCTAAACAGGCGCAGTCAGGGTTCAATGAATTATTCAGGGATGAATACATCATGACAATTATGAACCAGCGGCGTTTGAAAGCTAACATGTAGTAATATTTATGATAATTTTATCATGGAATGATATCAAGTGTGCACGAGATTAAAAAGGAACAGGAGTTCGAGTGCAGCAGGTCTGACAGATATTCAAAGATTTAATTCTCTCTTATGAGAGATCGAACAAGCAAACAGAGCGGGTTTGAAAGCTAGGTGATGTAGTATATCTGAAAATTTATCATGGCATGAGAGCATGTACACATTGG
>JACBKR010003759.1:0-27532 GCA_014218235.1 Colocasia esculenta
TCTCGATTGATGAGAATCAATCAAAGTGCAATTTACTCTTTACATGCCTATCTACTATCATCTCTTCTGGCTATACGTGTCGCTTGCTATTTCTTGACAATGATGTTACTTGCTTTTGCGTGACTTGACTTTAATCGTCGTGCTATACTTGATTCATGTATTATTTGAACCATGTTACATGTTCTATTACCTTCTCGACTTTACATGACTCTCTCTATCGTTAGTTACTCTGCCATTAAAGCATTAATCACTTTAAGTCTGCTTGATCATGAGATTTAAGTCCAACTGGGCGTTATCGCTCACCCTTCGTTATTTGTTATTATGTCTCAGGTAAGTCGGACAATGACGTTACACACACCTATGGGACAGGACCGAGTGATGAGTGACCTGGAGTCAAATGACGAAGTTACCCTAGCACCATGGAGTCTAGTAGTTATTGCTTTAGATTTCTTTTCAATGTAATGATGTCATTGAGCCTATGTGTTGGCTCCGAATTAGTGGTTGTAATGGTCTTAGTGATTTTTTAATGAAATCAGGAGTTTATTTCAATTATTGTTATTAGATGCTCTAATGTTTGCGAAAGTATGCGCAATTGTCGTTACCATACTCGTTGTTCGCGTCTCCCTCCGATTTATTCCGCTGCTAAATTGGAGGGGCGTGACAGTTGGTATTAGAGCCTAGGATGTCCTTGTTAGGATATTTTAAGTCTAGGGATGTTCTAGGTGAACTGCCATAACCGTGTCTAAGTCAACCACCATACCTATGTGAGAGATTGGGTAAAGCATGGGGTTATGCTAGGAGCTTAACTATATGTATAAGTACCCTAAGTTTAAGAAGGAAATTAATAAGTATTATTGCTCGTAGGAACTAGAGGTGATGGCTGGCAGCATGCACAAATGCACGAGTTACAACAGACTGTACATGGATTAACTCAAGCCCTTAACAACGTAATTCAAGCAGGAGCAAGAAATGGGGCAGGAGACTTATATGGGAACTTTCAACGAATAAATCCCCCTAGGTTTAATGGAACTCGGATCCCGATGAAGCTGAAAATTGGGTGAAGGCGATGGAACAGATCTTTAGAGTTATGCAATGTTCAGAGCAGGAGAAAGTCCTTCTGGCAACCTTCCAGTTGGACCGCGATGCTAGAGCCTGGTGGGAAGCTGCCAGTCGACAATTACCCAACATCAATATAGAGTGGGATAAATTTTTAGAACTCTTCAACACCAAATACTTTTCCGAGAGGATTCGTGAGAGAAAGGCAAATGAATTTGCCAATTTAAAACAATGAATGATGTCTGTAGCAGAATATGAAGTGCAATTTGAAAGACTAGCACAGTACGCAACACACTTGGTGAGTACGGAGAAGAAGAAGGCAAAGAGATTCCTAGAAGGGTTGAGACCTGTGTTCTGGGAAAAGTTGGCCCTACTAGACATTGAAGTATATTCAGTCATGGTATTGAGAGCTCAATAGTCGAGGACACCATGTAACTCCTTAAAAAGATCCATAAGAAGAAGGTGTTGAAAAGGGAACGTGCTACTTATTCCGATGATAATAAAGGAAGAAATACAGTAGATAGCAAGAGAATGAAAGGGGAAGTGAAGCGGAAGGAATTCTGTAAATTTTGTAAGAAACCAGGGCATCAGATTGATAACTGTTGGAAGAAATTGGGCAGATGCTTGCGATGTGGAAGTCAACAACATCGAGTCATCGATTGTCCAACAAAGAAGAACCAAACTCCATGCCAAGGACGATTACAAGCCCTTGTGGATATAAATCATGCCAATAAAGGTGGACAAGGTATCATCACTAAACCCTTAGTTAAGTTCATATTATTTTCACGATAGCAAAGCCCTAAGTGGGGGAGATGATGGATTGAAATATTTAGAATAAATTGGTAGTTGTATCATATCATATGAATTTGGGGACCAAATTCATTTAAGTGGGGGAGGATGTAGCAATCCGGAAAAATTTAATACTTAAAAAAAATCAAAATAATAATTTCTTTAAATCGAAATAATAGAAAATACGTACCATTATCATATGTGCGAGAATACATCAGAAAATTCCTTAAAAATTATAAATCAACCCCAGACATTATCCTAAGTGTTCCAAGAAGAAATTCGTGCAACGAAAAATCCGATTGGCCAAGCGTATGTCACAACGTGACTAAGGACCTCTGGACCTGTGCATAACGAGGCCAGCGGAAGGGTTGTGTATTCCACCTGACTGCCAACGCCGTACGCGTGTGTTGTGCAACTGTACTATCGCTCGTTACTCGATGTTTCTTGTGCAATGACCATAAGATCTCATCTATACTCTACTCGCTCGTCTATTCACGTTCACTCTACTATCTCGTCTCTCTCGTCTATTCATCTAGTACTCTCTTGGTACTCTTTGAGCTGTGTGGCTCCTACTGTTTTGTATGTTCATGACTGTCTAGCGCTATAATATGGGTCTTGTGACTCTACTGTATCCAATGCATACTGTGCAGGGCACGGAGAGTGTTCGAGGGGCTCCAATCTAGTCCTGGGGGCAGAGAGCCACCCGAAAATACCTGCAGGGGCTATTGACGGTGTTCTGCATTGCACCGGTTCTGACTATACTATATTTGCTAGACATCTGACTACCATCCTTTAAGTCTGAGGAGTTCAGACGTGCTGTGATATTACTGTGCTATCACAAACTGTTATACTATTAGTCTGAAGAGTTTGGACGTACTGTGCGATTACTGTGCTATCACAGACTGTTACTGAACGGCTGCTATCTTAGAAGTGACTACTGTCGTATTCTACTAGTGCACCGTTGTGCAACCATACACGCTATCTCATTACACGCTATCTTGTCATACCCTCTACTTGCTCTACTTGATACTTGCTATCTTGAGTTATTGCGTTCTATCGTGACCAGATCGCATTCAAAGTGCTATACTCTCTCATTGTCTATTGACAATAAAAGTGCTATATTTTCTCTCGGCTATCTACGGATAACCAAAGTGCCATTACTATTTCGATTGACGAAAGTTAATCAAAAGTGCTATACTATCTCGATTGATGAGAATCAATCAAAGTGCAATTTACTCTTACATGCCTGTCTACTATCATCTCTTCTAGCTATACGTGTCGCTTGCTATTTCTTGACAATGATGTTACTTGCTTTTGCGTGACTTGACTTTAATCGTCGTGCTATACTTGATTCATGTATTATTTGAATCATGTTACATGTGCTATTACCTTATCGACTTTACATGACTCTCTCTATCGTTAGTTACTCTGCCATTAAAGCATTAATCACTTTAAGTCTGCTTGATCCTGAGATTTAAGTCCTACTGGGCGTTATCGCTCACCTTCGTTATTTGTTATTGTGTCTCAGGTAAGTCGGACAATGACGTTACACACACCTATGGGACAGGACCCGAGTGATGAGTGACCTGGAGTCAAATGACGAAGTTACCCTAGCACCATGGAGTCTAGTAGTTATTGCTTTAGATTTCTTTTCAATGTAATGATGTCATTGAGCCCTATGTGTTGGCTCCGAATTAGTGGTTGTAATGGTCTTAGTGATTTTTTAATGAAATCAGGAGTTATTCAATTATTGTTTATTATATGCTCTGATGTTTGCGAAAGTATGCGCAATTGTCGTTACCATACTCGTTGTTCGCGTCTCCCTCCGATTTATTCCGCTGTTAAATTGGAGGGGCGTGACAGTTTGTCACGCCCCGATATTTAGCAGCGAAATAAATACGGGGGACGTGAACGATACAAATAGACGTATCACAGTTGAATAATGCAGAGTCACAATTGAACAGAAGAACACATTCGAGACTATAATATGGTCACCAAAAGTATACTTTATTCCATTCCATTCATCTAGTTGCAACCTTACATAAGAAGAACCAACTAAAGGGTCGTTATTCAAATAAAACTTCCAAAAAGTTTCACTATTACATAGACTACTCAAATATCTACTTCTAAACTGTCAACTACTCATATGGCGGGTGCTCATCACTCTTGCCCGGCCCCATCCGACTCCTCTGGTTCCTCATCACTACCTGAAAAGGGCAGGTTGATAGGGGTGAGCGAACTAGCTCAGTAGGATTTACATCTCAATATTGTGCGGGCACTAATATACATGATTAAGATTTTAAATAGGCAGATATGCACATGTATATGATGACAATGCATGCAATACTAACAGATTGAATAGCAGAGTAGAACGGATATCATATCAGATCAAATGTCGAGTTGCATATACAATGGACAGATATTTCAAGAGTAGAATCGTATCAAATGAGATTGGCCATATTCAGACAGATATCATGCGTTCACATGATCAGACGTATCATATCAAATCATATCATATCAGATCAAATCAGACTTATCATATCAAACAAAGGCACATTCACACTAATCTTGCTTATTTGTTTGTGCTATGCCAAGCACCAGAAGTCCATACTCCCGCGGTTAATAAGTACGTTGGGGCGCTTGCTATTTGCGTGACTTGACTTAATCGTCGTGCTATACTTGATTCATGTATTATTTGAACCATGTTACATATGCTATTACCTTCTCGACTTTACATGACTCTCTCTATCGTTAGTTACTCTGCCATTAAAGCATTAATCACTTTAAGTCTGCTTGATCCTGAGATTTAAGTCCTACTGGGCGTTATCGCTCACCTTCGTTATTTGTTATTGTGTCTCAGGTAAGTCGGACAATGACGTTACACACACCTATGGGACAGGACCCGAGTGATGAGTGACCTGCAGTTAAATGACGAAGTTACCCTAGCACCATGAAGTCTAGTAGTTATTGTTTTAGATTTCTTTTCAATGTAATTATGTCATTGAGCCCTATGTGTTGGCTCCGAATTAGTGGTTGTAATGGTCTTAGTGATCTATAATGAAATCATGAGTTTATTTCAATTATTGTTTATTAGATGCTCTGATGTTTGCGAAAGTATGCGCAATTGTCGTTACCATACTCGTTGTTCGCGTCTCCTTTGATTTATTCCGCTGCTAAATTGGAGGGGCTTTATAGATGTGGCCTTCCACCATGCTCGAGCATCCTTAGTAAATTGAAAAGTGGCCAGAAGAACCTTCTCCCTATTGGTGCATTGCATAACTTGGAAGATTCTTTCTATTTCTTCCTGCCAGTTCTCTGCCTCGTCTGGGTCAGGGGATCCAGAGAACGAGGAGGGTTCAAAATCCTAAAGTTACGGTGCAGATCACTGGCTCGGTTTCTAACAGCTGCAGCCTGATTTCCAGCCTGAACTACATTTTGCAGGGCCTGTGTGAGTCCTGCCATAGTTTCTTGCATAGCTTGACATTGGTTGCGAGCCATTGCGGTTGAGAGTAAGAGTTATGAGGGTTCCTGAGAAAAGGATGGAAACCAATTAATGTCTCTAGATACATTATAAGAGTCAATGGGTAAGGAGTGTTTTATTCATTCTAACATATTTTCAATCTCTACCCCTTCTCACCAGATACTATATTAAATTTCCATGACCTAGGTTCGATAGGTATCTCTTATTCCTGAGACGTATATCCTATTTGGTTTTCCTAGTCTCTGATACTACTAACTGTCACGTCCCGAGAATTTCGCAACGGATAATAATTTGGATAATTCGAGTCGATATCCCGAGACGTGGACAGTCGGAAAATAAGCCTCTAGCTAGCACGCACTAAATGTGTATCAAACAACATCAGAATAGGGCCCAAATATGGAACTCAATGGAAATTGTATTCAATCATCTCATTGTATTAAATGTAACTAATACAACTCTTAAACTATGGGATAACAGAACTAAACTCAATAAAATGAAAAGTACATAATGCCTCACTTCCTACTACATGAATCTAACACTCAAAGCAAACTAACGAAAGATAAACTCATAGTTGGAACACTCATCACTCGGACGCATTCCCATCCTCGACTTGCTCCTCTCTAGAATTTCATAATCACCTAGAATGGTTAAAAGTAGGGGATGAGCAAACTAGCCAGTAGGATATATATCTCAATGTGCGGACAATGATATAAGTGATTATCAATTTAGAACTAGGTAAGCACGATGAATGTCATGATATGCAAGTACGAATAAAACTCATTAAAATATGAAACAAGCTAGATAGAGTGATCATGATAGAGCAAGATTTAGAATGATATAACAAGATAGAACTAACAATAGATCATTTTGTACAAGCACATAAGATTTCACTTGATGTCAATAGCTTTCAAGAACGCAAGATATCACTAATCGTAATAAATGCAGAATGGCCATATCACGAAAGCAAGCCAGCACGCACGAGCACGATCATGTAACACTAACCAGGCACGAGACACTAATGTACACCAAGGAATGATCAACATTGAAATGCACACTAGGACACGTGTATGTGGTTATTGTATCTATCATTCAACACGCAAGTACTCCCAGCGCAGATGCAACACCAGTAATCATTATTGTAGCGACCCTCATTATATCGGTACGGTTATACCAACCCACGTCGATATAGTGAACGTTGCCACAGTGGGACATTTACCCAACAATAACATTCAGCTGAGATACACGTGAAAATAAGAACAGAGTAGCGGAAGTAAAAGAACCAGTCTTCATTTCATTCATCATCCATATTTAACATACATGATTCGATAACATTTAAAGAACTAGAAGTTCACATAATTAAATTGCTGAAAATCAAATACATAATTGTCCACACTTAACATTTCTTTCCATGATAATGCTAGTACAATGTTTCAATTACATACATCAAAATGCCAAAATATCACAACTAAGCTCCACCAAACTAGCTACTCTCCGCGCTCGGAGTCGCTTTCCACGGTCTCCTCCAAAGGTGTGTCACCTACTACACCTGTACGCCGAAGCAAGTAATGAGTCTAAAAGACTCAGCAAATAACTCTACACATATCATTCATATACATGTCATAGCAGGTTTACATACACATTTACAAGACACAATCATGTAGCATGCGTGACCTTGAAATAAACAACCTATCATGGTGATTCTACTTATTAAACACATGATTCATGCTTTCAGATTTTCCCACAATAAAACTTCCTATCACATGCTCTCTAATCATTCCTACACATGAAAGTTCTACTTTCAATTAAACTAAAACATGGAACAATCTAGCATGACTAGCTTACATACATGAAAGAAAACATTGCTAACATGGTTATTACTCATTCGTATACATGCACATAACCATTTCACATGCTTTAAGCTTGCTGTTTTGATGTGGTTTGACAGTTATAATCTAACACATGAAAGCTATGTTCTCATTCAAACCACAACGTGAGAGGTAAACACATGGAATGGGTTACACATAAGTAAAGATTGTCCCTCGCATGGATTCTACGCATTGTACACATATAACACATGATCATAACCACATTTAGGTTGCTGTCCTAACATGATTTCAGATCATCATATCATGGATTTCAATTTCACATCCTCACATTTTTACACAATTTCTAATTCACATACTTCACTTTTTACACATTGCGCATTTACACATTCACATTCACACATTGTTCACACTACACAATTTGCACATGATCACAATCACATTCACATTTTACACTTTAGTGCCGTGACACATAGTCCAAACCACCAGAGAAGGACACATCACATCACATACACATAGACGTCACCTAGGCAATACAGTGACGACCTCTTGGACTGCGCAGATCGGGAGAACAAGTCTCCCCCCTAACCAGTGGTACTTGTCCACCTCCAGGATTTCATCCTAATGCCCTAGGATCACAACACATTGAACCTTCCCATGGGGTCTTTCCATGGTACGGTTCCACAGCCCTCTATGGAAGCAGTATCACACTTGGCACAATTTACACATTTACACGATTTTAACGCATATCTTTACACATGTCACTTACCTCTCATTCATTTTTCTTATCACACGGGGCTCTATTTTCCTAACACGATTCTACAATCAACAGGGATTACATGTTCAGAGATTTGCATAAATCAGATCACTCACCCATGTCACATTATTCCCACATTACATGCATTGTTCACATTTTTGCAAGGAAAATTCATATTTCACTATGTAGTTGTCCAAACGACCTGAAAACTTAACCACATGCTAATTTCGGGTTTAGACCCTACATGAAAATTTTCACATTTTTTTGATCCAAATGCAATTGCAAAAAATTTAACATAATTTCCCGTATTATTCAAAATCAATTTATCATGGTGTATAACATAAAATTTCAGTTTTAACAGATCATAACCCTGAACTCAACACACAATACCACAGAAATTTTCCCGAATTTATTTCATAGTACACAATTTACTGGAGATTTTACAACCTACACATGTTTTTCTAATTCCATTTCAGAAAATTCAATAATCAGAGGAACATGGAGAACATTCCCAAAATTTAGAGCATGAACTGATTCACCCAGTCTTGGTTTAGCAAAATTTAGGGCATCCAATTCCCACATGAATGCACAAACGGTAACGAACATGGTCTAGGTCTCATCATGCATACATTCTCCACAATAAACCATTTATGCCAAATCACAGAAATTACAAAGATCTCACCACACATTCAGACATCCATATTACATACCATAATAAGTTTACAATATATCCTCATCGAAAACACTTCGAAATTAAATCAATATATCAGGAAGAACAGCTCACTGTTCTTCCTGGAGAACTTACAGCGGTCTTTGGCCGTTCTAGGAGTGGACGGCCAGATCGCTGGACGCACCAGGGATCTCGGCGTCAAGGCATTGACGCCAAGTTCCTGTCTGTGCAGAAACACAGACCGAAACTCCAAAAATCAAGAAGAATGGGGGATCTAGGATACGAGGAAAAATACATAAAATGATAAAACCCTACTAGACATCTACATGGACGATATGGGTAGGTTACTTGCCTCTTGCAAAAACTCCAAAGGGATCTAAATGGTCGGAGAAGCTCTCCTTGGGCAGTCCCAAGAAGCTCCCACGAAAGCCTTCCTCCGGTTCTTGAGCAATCTCCACAGCAGGTCGAGGTCGGGGATGCCTTCCTCGATGTTCCAGCTACCTCCTTGTCGTGGTAGATGGCGGAACAAGCTTCAGATCGCCGGATTTAAGCCTCCAAGGTTGGGTCTTTGCACAGCCGAGCTAGGGTTTTCTCTCTCTCTGGAACGAGGTCAAGAGAGGTTTTCTGGTTGCAAAGGGGTTCAGAATATAGGAGAGGCCTCTCCCATTCCCGTAGGGTTGATGTGAGCCCTTTCAGTCCGTTGGAGACAGCTCCCCAATGGGTGAGCTAGCTTGCTCCAGAAATCCGGCTCTGCAACGCATGCAGTCAGAGAAATTACGTCCACATCGCTGGACGCTGGACTTAGTGTTGGCGTCCATAGGGTTGACGCCTACACAACTCAAACGTCCATTGATATTGACGCCAAGTTGGCCTTCTGCCAGAACTCAAAAACATGCAGAAACCATGCACAACTTATACCTATATACGTGCCATATGCTAATCATGTACATACTACCATCATACCATTCATACGCTATTTACATCTAATTTATACACATGCATGCATAAGTACTAAAACTAGTACTTACGTAGATATTGCATACATACATACACACATGAAGTATTCACATGCAAAACAAATAATGCAACAAAAATTCGAGGGCCTTACAATTATACCCATGGTTTATAGGGATTTATGACTCTCCGTCATTGGGGCTAGACTGGAGCCCTTGGACACTCGCCGTGCCCAGTCAGCATCTTATTTCAATTTAAATGTAGATACCTACGGTCATTAATAATGGCCAATGAGACTTTCAATATGTAAGCATGTGTAATGTCATGTTCATGATGATGACAAGAACAAGTAATAAGTAAATTGAACATGATTTCATGATAACAACGGCCAAGAGATAAATTTGGCAGCATAACGGTACGATTTATACTGTTCAATCTTTACATTAATGGCTTGAGTCTAGATTGTAAATCACACTCACGAGAACAAGATGAGAGAGGAAGTGCACGCTATCCCCATGGAACTTCAATGGTACAACAACTCGGTCTCCATGAGGGAATCCACAGAGTACGGAGATTTACGGAGGTCTTAGAGAAAAGGTCGCTTGTCTACTGATACGGAATGACCGATAGAGAGCTTCCAAATCCCCATGAAAGGGCTGCCTAGATGTGCAAGTGTGTAGTGATGTACGCATCTTAATCCACAATCCACCGGTTTCAAACTCGCGGAAAGCACTTAACATGATAACATGGGGTAAAACTATGCACTTTAACTAATCATGGTTTGCAAGATTTTAAGATAAACAATTATCATTTAAACACGGTAGAACAGTAGGAAGAGTGAATCACAAGTTACATGAATGGTCACGTCATTTAGAAAACAATTAGAATATCATTCGTGTAATTATAACTTTTAAATGGGTTAATAAATTTTAATCCATTAAACAGACATCATGTAATGATCAGACCAAGATAAGCCAATTACACACTGGATATAATGTTAAACAAACCTCGGTTAAGCCTTGAAATACGTCCTACACAGTGGACGCACTTCAAAATGCAGTGCACAGTGAAAACCAGTGAAAACTGTGAAGATGGTAAATTGCGTCCACCTATGTGGCCGTGTTTACACTTGAATCACGTCGAGGGATCCCAACACGTTAATGAGAAATAGTTAAATATGGCAATGGGCGGGAAAACCGCCTGAATCGCGTCGGGGTATACCGCCGCGGTTCAGACCGGCTCCGACTCCCAGGCGGCGCAAAGACCCACGTATGCCGTTGACTGGTCAGTGCGAGAATTGCGTCGTACTAGGCAGTCGCGATTCATAGAATCACGTCGATCACGAGCGACACGATTCCAGATGCTTGAAACGCATCTCCTGAACCGGACGCGGTTCAGGATCAGACCAAAAACGTCGAAACATGGAGGAAAATTGGTGCTCGGTCAATGCAACGCTTATATCTTCTGAACTAGGGCTCTTGGGACAAAAGTCTCAACATGAAAGTTGTAGGGAACATGGAGTAGGAGAGAACTATGATTTTTAAATAATTTAAAATGTCCTCAGGATGCACGAGAAATCAACATGAACATAAAAAGTCCCTATCATGCTCGACTATGGCAAACGACTATAACTCAAGATGTACTCATTGGAATTTGACGAAACCAATTGGAAATTAAACTAGACTTGATGCTCTAAATATTGGTATAAGATTTGTTAGAGTTTGGCAGGAGAAAACCTACCTTCTGGGTTGAGGAAGTTTCATTCTTTAGAAAAACCCTTCCTCCGACCACTGGTTGAAGAACGCCTAATACTCCGAGTATACTGCATGAATGTTGTGCATTCTAGTTGGGTTAGGAAGTATACTTGACCCTCTTTTCAGGGCTATAAGCCTTGCACGATGGGATTTAGGTTTGACCTACCTTTGGTCGACTCCAAGTGGACGGTTTATGCAGGCCAGAAGCTGATGCGATGGGGAAGAAGAAGGGCTTGGTGTGCTCGGTCCTCTGCTCCCAAGCCGCCAAGAGCTCCTCCACACAACCCAACAAATTGTGAAACTTGTCCCAAGGGTTTTTGAGAGAGTATTTAAGCATCTATGGCTTTTGTAAGTCATAATGCTATAAGGAAAGGAGAGTTGCGGTTTTAGCTTGTGTCTTTCCATATTTTGAAGATCTCTTCCTCCATTGGAGAGTCTTATCCATATAGCAACCTCCATGGATGGCTAGGCACGAATTTGGGTTGCTAAAAGAGCATTATTGCCTCCAAGTTTACCCTAATTGCCTCTTTCTAATTTCAGCTTATTTAGGGTTACGAATTTTCATGCATTTTCTTGTTTCATTGATTTTGGACCAAAAGTGATCCATTGGCCCAATATCGATAATGGGTCTTCAATATATAATGTTGGAAGTCTCTCCAACATTTTTATTTAATTTATTGTCGTGTCGCATTTCCGTGTTAACGGTTTTCGGACCTAGTTTCCTAATTTGGATAATTTGTCACAATGTGACGTACACTTGGTCGATCGGATTTTTCGTTACACGAATTTCTTCATGGAACATTTAAGAATAATGTTTGTGGTTGATTTATATTTTTCACGAAATTTTCCGATGTGTTCTTGCACATACGATAATGTACATGTTTTAAATATTCTGATATTATGGAAATTATTTATTTCTATTTATTTGAATTTTTATGTAATAAATTTTCTAGGGTGCTACAAGAACGCCGACGCAGCTTTTGGTTCGTCAGATTCCTCACCTCAAAAGCCTCTATTTTTCTCTCACCGAGCCCTAATAAACCCAAGCTGAGTAAAAGTCCTCCCCTTACAGGCATGATCTAGTTTTATAGGGGTTTGGGTCGTGGTTATGGTAGGGAAGAGAATCCAACCCAATTCAGGGTTCCATGTTTATCCATGAAAAAATCAGGATGGATTCAAGGAAAGAAACAAAACACAGACGGAGGTGTTGACGTCAAGGTGGTTGTCATTTATATGATAAAGACGGCAATCGATCTTGCTGTTAACATCCTCAAGCCAAATAGTAAATGACATATACTATGCCATCAACAAATAGTTAACGTCACAAGATGTTGATGTCAAGATGTATGACACCCCGAACTTTTATTCTTTTTATATGGTGAGAGGATATTCACTTGTTGTGTGCATAGCATGTGTAATTCATTGTGCCTACTATAAATTTTATATTTCTCTTGAGCATATGCATGCACATATATATATATATGTGATAATTCATGTGGAGATGAGCAATTAGCTAAATCGAGGTGTATTATGAATACTAAGAATCTCTGACTTAGAATACTTGAATATATATTATGCATGTACTATCTAAATATTGAAGAATATCCTATACTACCTATTCATGGATATGTGTGAGAGTGTATGAAGTGCATATGTGTATGTATGTATGTATGTTATCTTATGCATGTGATAATTGTATACCTAATTCTACATACGTAACACCTTGGTATACTTATGTATGCATGTGTATATTTAGTTGTAAACGTTGTCATTTGCATGGTGTAGTTAATGTGTACATGTAATTTGTACATTGCATGTACATATAGAGTGCAAGTATGGTAGGTGTATTTAGTAGTGTATATGTAATTCTATACTCCTCATGAATAACATGCATGTATTTTTTTATGATAATTAGGTGAGAATAGACAATTAGCCAAATTGTGCATATTGTGTATATTAAGAACTCCATGCATATAGTACTTAAGTAATGTTGTGCAAGTTTAATCTAATTACCGGTGCGCGTGTTATCTATCTATTTCATGCATAATGTACGTAAGTATGTTACATCCGTGTGTGTATGCTATATATATATGTGTCAAATCAAGTGTGTACATGCAAGAACTATTTTGTTGAATAGATTATTCCTAACTAACTTAATTCATTACCTCCTAATGATTTTGAAATCCTCGCAATTCTTGTCACCTTATTTTGCCGCGTGTTGAGTCATACTTATGTAAAACATCATGTACACATAAGTAGATATCTACGTACGTATTAGCTAGTTGTATTTATGTATGCATGTGTATAATTATATGGTAAATATGGTTTGAATGCATGGTGTGATAGTGTGTATACTATGTTACATACATTGTATGTATATATGTATAAGTTGAACATGATTCCTGCATGTTTTTATGTTCTGGCCGAAGAGTGTCTTGACGTCAACATGGATGGACGTCCATGAGATGTCAGCGTCATATCGATGGACGCCAACCCTAATGTAGCCGTCCATGGATGTGGACGTCTAGCTCTATGACCTGCATGCGTTGCAGACCCCAAAATTCCGGAGGCAAGCAAGCCCAGCCATTGGGGAGATGTCCCCAACGGCTATCAGGCCATCCCATCACCCCTCCGGTTATCCCAAACCCATTCTCCTATAAAAAAACCCTTCTTGCAACCCCAAAACCCTCTCTTTGGCTCTTTGCAAAGAGGAGAGAAAAACCCTAGCTTCTGTGAGAAAAACCTGACTTTGCATGCTTTGATCCGGTGGATTGGAGCTTCATCCGGCCATCTACAGCAACCAGGAGCTAGCTGAAGCATAGAGGAAGGCTTCCCCGACTCCAACCTGCTGTGGAGATCGACAAGAACCAGGAGGAGTGGTGTTTTGGAGGCTTCTTGGACTGCCCAAGGAGAGCTTCATCACCTATTTTCACCCCTTTGGAGATTTTATAAGAGGCAAGTAAACCTAGACCTTAAGCTTGTGCATGTCCCCTAAGTCCTAGGAAATTTTGTGGGTTTTTATCGTGTCATGGATCCTCCTTTTCACCTTGTATTTGGAGCTCGGTCTGCGCTCTTGCACAGACAGGAACTTGGCGTCAAGGCCTCTTGCCGCCAAGATCTCCAGTCGGCGTCCAGCGATCTTGCCGTCCAACTCTTGAACGGCCAGAGACTGCCGTTAAGTTCTTCAGGACAGAACAGTGAGCTGTTCTTCCTGGTATATGACTATTTTCGATGTGTTTTCGCAATGAGGATATAATGTAACTTCTATTATTTGCATACTAGTTAATGTGGTGTGTGTGGGAATTATTGTGCATTTTTCTTTGTGGATAGTAGAATTTATTTGCTTATTGGAATGCATGTGGAAGATATGGCTATGTATGTTCACTCACTATTCCCAGGATCTATGGAAAATTTGGGTGACCTAAATTTTATAAACCATGCGCATATGGGTCAGTCTGTGCCCTACAATTACTGAATTTTTCCCATGCTCCCATGATTTACTGTAAATTTCTGTTTTGGAAAATAGCAAACATGCGTAGGCTTGCAAAATTATAGTAAATGGTGCTTTGTGCATTAAGTCGGGGGAGAATTTCTGAAATGATGTGCGTGTTGGGATCAGGGCTGTGAACTGTTAAACCTGATGTTCGTGTTATGTTCCATGTTAAATTGAATTATGAATAGCATGAGATTGAATGTTTTAATTTCTTTAAATGAAATATGATTCAGAAAAATATGAAAATTTGCATGTGTGATCATAAACCTGAAATTAGTCTGTGGTTAAATATCATGTTATTTGGATAACTGAAGAGTGCTCTATGAAATTTCCATGCGAAAATGAGTGTTCAACGCATGCTAATATGAACATGGTTGATATGTATGTTCCAACCTGATTAGTGTGAGGTACTGAATGTTTGATTTCTGTTAACAGTAGTACCATGTTAGGGTTAACTGAGACATGTGGAATTTATGGATGTAACATATAAAATGATTCAACAGAATAAGTAAAACATGTGAATAATGTGTGAAAATGCGATAAAGTGAATGTAATGTGTAATAATTGGGCCGAAATGACACTGCTACCCTAGGGGCCTCGAGAGTTGTACATAGAAAAGTCCCTATGGAAAACTCTATGTGAGAAAAGTTCGTCCTAAAGGCATTAGGGAATCCCGGAGGTGGACAAGTACCACTAGATAGGGTGGAGAGGGCTTCTCCCGGTCTGCACAGTTACCAAGGTTCACCACTGTATTGCCTAGGTGGTGGTTATGTGATTAAGAGTTGGTTATGTGTTATGCGTTGTGTTATGTGATGAGTTATGAGAATGAGATATTTGTTAAGTGTCCTCTACTGGTAGTTAGGACTATGTGTCATGGCAATTTGTTTAATCAATGAAATATGAATAAAGAGTGAAATGATATGTGAATGTGGCACATGGTAAGTGCAAATGATGTGATATGTGATAAGCGAAAACAAGAGTAAATGATATGATAATTTTGTGAAAGGAGATGTGAGGAAGAGTTAATGCAAATGAGAGTGTGCTTGCATGTGAGAACTAGTTTATTAGCATGCTACGTTTATGTTTTCCATATGATAAATCTAAATTGAAATGCCATGCTTAGTATCATAACATGTAGATTACAATTCATCATGTAATGGTGTATGTGAGTAAACTTAGAAACTATGTTAGTTATGCAACACCAAAATATGAACATGTAGACTTGTCGAAGGGATAAGATAAAATGTGACTAATTATAGATCCATGTAATTGAATGTAATGCATATAAGAACAGCAAGCAAAGTGTGATTATGTACATGATAGATGCATGAATAATATTTGGACCCCATGCTAGTTGAAATGCTCGATTAGTATAAAGGTTCATGCTTGAGTGCTTATTGTTGCTAAATGGTTTTACCATGTTTTAACCTTCAATTCATGCTATAAAAATGTGAAGTTATATGCATGTGATTTTATTATGTTAAAACAGCAAGTAAATTGTTTAATTAGATACAAAAGTGCACGTGAAAAGAAAGTAGTCATCATGCTAGCTTGTTCTTTTCTCTTATGCTCAAATTTATGTTTTAGTGATAGAGATATCTATGGAATGAAAAAGAATGTGTGGACGAATCATGCTACATGTTAGGTGTATGAAATATGTACATGTGTATGATGTAATGCTCATGATTTAGAATAGAATATGATAGACTAAAGCATGCTCATGTGAATATAATGTGTGTTGCTAGTTAAGAGTAAGGACCATGTGTACCTTTGTGATTTGATGATAGTGTGCATCTCTTTAATGTTAATGGCTCAGAATGAGTGTGTCATGTTTAAGTTAAGTCTTTGGTTTGCTTGCTGAGTCTTTGGACTCACTCTTGCTTCGGCATACAGGTTGACAGGTATCGCGTACTAGAAGGAAGCTTAGTGAGGATCGCCTTTTTGAAGACTATTTTGTGGAGCCGCTACTAGTTGTACTTTTCTTTTCTCATAATATGAAAGGAATTATTGTATGGACAATATTTGGGCGATGTAGTTCTTTTATCTTGTATTAATGTGGACATTGTCTTTCTAGTTCGCTATTTAGATTGTGGAATGTGTGTTGGTGATGGATTAAAAGTTGAGTTCTTCATTTTATTCCGCTGTATTCTATTGCTATCCAAGTACATATCAACCTATCGACTAGTGTTGGGTACATGTCCCACTGTGACGACGCCCTTTATACCGATGGGGATTGGTATAATCGTACCGATATGAAGAGGGTCGTTACAGAGATTGGTATCAGAGCCCAAGGTTGAGACTGTACATGGATAGACCATCACCGTCACAATATTGCAAAGTCTTCATAGGGAATGTCCATATATGTAGAATTTACTATAATAGATGGAAGATAGTAAGGAGAATAGTTAGAATATAGTAACCTAAGTTCTACTGAGCTACTTATTTTGTGAGACATGACTGGACGTGGTAGACGTAGTGCTCAGTCTAGGAGGTATGAGCAAAACCGCAAGTTGAAGAATTTCGTGAAAGGGCTTAAACCCTCAGTGAGAGCTAAGCTTCTGGAGCTTGATTCTGGTACCTTGGAAGAAATTCTAGGTGTGGCAACCAAGCAAGAAAGTAGAGTGGGACCTCTCCAAGAGGGGGAGGCAACTTCAAAGGAGGATGTGACCAAGCCATTCCAAAGGCAAGATAAGAAGAAGGAGAAACTCGTGGAAAGTCAGCAATCGACTATGACCTCAATTAGCGAGAAACCCGAGTGCATCCAGTGCGAGAAGCGTCATGGCGGGAACACATGTTGGAGAAGGAAGGAAGGTGTCTTAAATGCGGCAGCAAGGAGCATCGGCTTAAGGAGTGTCCGAATCTGAAGACAAAGTTCGCTCCACGAGGTGTTTCATCGATGGCAATAAAGGAGCAAGGAGTAGCTGGTGATGACCTCGACGACGTCACCACAGGTACTCGATGCGATCTTCGAGGACGAAGATCTTTTTCTAGAGGGGGAGAGTATGACACCCCGAACTTTTATTCTTTTTATATGGTGAGAGGATATTCACTTGTTGTGTGCATAGCATGTGTAATTCATTGTGCCTACTATAAATTTTATATTTCTCTTGAGCATATGCATGCACACATATATATATATATATGTGATAATTCATGTGGAGATGAGCAATTATCTAAATCGAGGTGTATTATGAATACTAAGAATCTCAGACTTAGAATACTTGAATAATATTATGCATGTACTATCTAAATATTGAAGAATATCCTATACTACCTATTTCATGGATATTGTGTGAGAGTGTATGAAGTGCATATGTGTATGTATGTATGTATGTTATCTTACATGTGATAATTGTATACCTAATTCTACATACGTAACACCTTGGTATACTTATGTATGCATGTGTATATTAGTTGTAAACGTTGTTCATTTGCATGGTGTAGTTAATGTGTACATTGTACTTTGTACATTGCATGTACATATAGAGTGCAAGTATGGTAGGTGTATTTAGTAGTGTATATTGTAATTCTATACTCCTCATGAATAACATGCATGTATTTTTTTATGATATTTAGGTGAGAATAGGCAATTAGCCAAATTGTGCATATTGTGTATATTAAGAACTCCATGCATATAGTACTTAAGTAATGTTGTGCAAGTTTCATCTAATACCGGTGCGCGTGTTATATCTATCTATTTCATGCATAATGTACGTAGTATGTTACATCCGTGTGTGTATGCTATATATATATGTGTCAAATCAAGTGTGTACATGCAAGAACTATTTTGTTGAATAGATTATTCCTAACTAACTTAATTCATATTACCTCCTAATGATTTTGAAATCCTCGCAATTCTTGTCACCTTATTTTGTCGCGTGTTTAGTCATACTTATGTAAAACATCATGTACGCGTAAGTAGATATCTACGTACGTATTAGCTAGTTGTATTTATGTATGCATGTGTATAATTATATGGTAAATATGGTTTGAATGCATGGGTGATAGTGTGTATACTATGTTACATACATTGTATGTATATATGTATAAGTTGAACATGATTCCTGCATGTTTTTATGTTCTGGCCGAAGAGTGTCTTGACGTCAACATGGATGGACGTCCATGAGATGTCAGCGTCCATATCGATGGACGCCAACCCTAATGTAGCTGTCCATGGATGTGGACGTCTAGCTCTCTGACCTGCATGCGTTGCAGACCCCAAAATTCGGGGGCAAGCAAGCCCAGCCATTGGGGAGATGTCCCCAACGGCTATCAGGCCATCCCATCACCCCTGTCGGTATCCCAACCCATTCTCCTATAAACAAACCCTTCTTGCAACCCCAAAACCCTCTCTTGGCTCTTTTCAAAGAGGAGAGAAAAACCCTAGCTTCTGTGAGAAAAACCTGACTTTGCATGCTTTGATCCGGCGGATTGGAGCTTCATCCGGCCATCTACAGCAACCAGGAGCTAGCTGAAGCATAGAGAAGGCTTCCCCGACTCCACCTGCTGTGGAGATCGACCAAGAACCAGGAGGAGTGGTGTTTTGGAGGCTTCTTGGGATTTCCCAAGGAGAGCTTCATCACCCATTTTCACCCCTTTGGAGATTTTATAAGAGGCAAGTAAACCTAGACCTTAAGCTTGTGCATGTCCCCTAAGTCCTAGGAAGTTTTTGGGTTTTTATCGTGTCCTGGATCCTCCTTTTCACCTTGTATTTGGAGCTCGGTCTGCGCTCTTGCACAGACAGAAACTTGCGTCAAGGCCTCTTGCCGCCAAGATCTCCAGTCGGCGTCCAACGATCTTGCCGTCCAACTCCTTGAACGGCCAGAGACTGCCGTTAAGTTCTTCAGGACATAATAGTGAGCTGTTCTTCCTGGTATATGACTATTTTCGATGTGTTTTCGCAATGAGGATATAATGTAACTTCTATATATTATGCATACTAGTTAATGTGGTGTGTGTGGGAGAATTATGTGCATTTTTCTTTGTGGATAGTAGAATTTATTTGCTTATTGAATGCATGTGGAAGATATGGCTATGTATGTTCACCCACTATTCTCAGGATCTGTGGAAAATTTGGGTGCCCTAAATTTTATAAACCATGCGTATATGGGTCAGTCTGTGCCCTGCAATTATGAATTTTTCCCATGCTCCCATGATTTATTGTAAATTTCTGTTTTGGAAAATAGCAACCATGCGTAGGCTTGCAAAATTTATAGTAAATGGTGTGTTGTGCATTAAGTCCGGGGGAAAATTCTGAAAGATGATGTGCGTGTTGGGATCAGGGCTGTGAACTGTTAAACCTGATGTTCGTGTGTTATGTTCCATGTTAAATTGAATTATGAATAGCATGAGATTGAATGTTTTAATTTCTTTAAATGAAATATGATTCAGAAAAATATGAAAATTTGCATGTGTGATCATAAACCTGAAATTAGTATGTGGTTAAATTCTCATGTTATTTGGATAACTGAAGAGTGCTCTATGAAATTTCCATGCGAAAACGAGTGTTCAACGCATGCTAATATGAACATGGTTGATTATGTATGTTCCAACCTGATTAGTGTGAGGTACTGAATGTTTGATTTCTGTTAACAGTAGTACTATGTTAGGGTTAACTGAGACATGTGGAATTTATGGATGTAACATATAAAATGATTCAACAGAATAAGTAAAAATGTGAATAATGTGTGAAAATGCGATAAAGTGAATGTATGTGTAATATTGGGCTGAAATGACACTGCTACCCTAGGGGCCTCGAGAGTTGTACATAGAAAAGTCCCTATGGAAAACTCTATGTGAGAAAAGTTCGTCCTAAAGGCATTAGGGAAATCCCGGAGGTGGACAAGTACCACTGGATAGGGTGGAGAGGGCTTCTCCCGGTCTGCGCAGTTACCAAGGTTCACCACTGTATTGCCTAGGTGGTGGGTATGTGATTAAGAGTTGTGTTATGTGTTATGCGTTGTGTTATGCGATGAGTTATGAGAATGAGATATTTGTTAAGTGTCCTCTACTGGTAGTTAGGACTATGTGTCATGGCAATTTGTTTAAGCAATGAAATATGAATAAAGAGTGAAATGATATGTGAATGTGGCACATGGTAAGTGCAAATGATGTGATATGTGATAAGCGAAAACAAGAGTAAATGATATGATAATTTTGTGAAAGGAGTGAGGAAGAGTTAATGCAAATGAGAGTGTGCTTGCATGTGAGAACTAGTTTATTAGCATGCTACGTTTATGTTTTCCATATGATAATATCTAAATTGAAATGCCATGCTAGTATCATAACATGTAGATTACAATTCATCATGTAATGGTGTGTGTGAGTAAACTTAGACAACTATGTTAGTTATGCAACACCAAAATATGAACATGTAGACTTGTCGAAGGGATAAGATAAAATGTGACTAATTATAGATCCATGTAATTGAATGTAATGCATATAAGAACAGCAAGCAAAGTTTGATTATGTACATGATAGATGCATGAATAATATTTGGACCCCATGCTAGTTGAAATGCTCGATTAGTATAAAGTTTCATGCTTGAGTGCTTATTGTTGCTAAATGGTTTTACCATGTTTTAACCTTCAATTCATGCTATAAAAATGTGAAGTTATGTGCATGTGATTTTATTATGTTTTAAACAGCACGTAAATTGTTTAATTAGATACAAAAGTGCACGTGAAAAGAAAGTAGTCATCATGCTAGCTTGTTCTTTTCCCTTATGCTCAAATTTATGGTTTAGTGATAGAGATATCTATGGAATGAAAAAGAATGTGTGGACGAATCATGCTACATGTTAGGTGTATGAATATGTACATGTGTATGATGTAATGCTGATTTAGAATAGAAATATGATAGACTA
Source organism: Colocasia esculenta (assembly GCA_014218235.1). Lineage (NCBI taxonomy): Eukaryota > Viridiplantae > Streptophyta > Magnoliopsida > Alismatales > Araceae > Colocasia > Colocasia esculenta. Next base: position 21,643 of record JACBKR010003759.1, read on the forward strand.
AAGCATGCTCATGTGAATATAATGTTGTTGCTAGTTAAGAGTAAGGACCATGTGTACCTTTGTGATTTGATGATAGTGTGCATCTCTTTAATGTTAATGGCTCAGAATGAGTGTGACATGTTTAAGTTAAGTCTTGGTTTGCTTGCTGAGTCTTTGGACTCACTCTGCTTCGGCGTACAGGTTGACAGGTATCGCGTACTAGAAGGAAGCTTAGTGAGGATCGCCTTTTTGAAGACTATTTTGTGGAGCCGCTACTAGTTGTACTTTTCTTTTCCATAATATGAAAGGAATTATTGTATGGACAATATTTGGGCGATGTAGTTCTTTTATCTTGTATTAATGTGGACATTGTCTTTCTAGTTCGCTATTTAGATTGTGGATGTGTGTTGGTGATGGATTAAAAGTTGAGAGTCTTCATTTTATTCCGCTGTATTCTATTGCTATCCAAGTACATATCAACCTATCGACTAGTGTTGGGTACATGTCCACTGTGACGACGCCCTTTATACCGATGGGGATGGTATAATCGTACTGATATGAAGAGGGTCGTTACAAGATGAATTTCGGCCAACAATTAAAACATACAGCAAGTTATAAATGCACAGAAAATCTAGGGTCTTACACCTCTTCCCCATAAAAAAACTTTGTCCCTGAAGTTAGAGCAAGGGCACTAACTGAACAGATGTGGATACAGCTTCTTCATGGCCTCCTCGAGCTCCCATGTAGCCTCCTCACGTGAGAAGTTCCTCCACAGCACCTTCATAGAAGCTATGGCCTTGTTCCTAAGATGCTAGACCTTGCAATCCAAGATAGTTACTGGTCACTCCACATATGACAATCTGGCTAGAGTCCACTGGCTCATGGCTGATAACACTGTGACGGATCTTGCACATATCTTCTAAGCATAGACACGTGGAACACATGGTGTACACTCTCTAGTGCGGGGGTAATGCTAGCTCGTATGCCACACTGCCATCCGCTTGAGAATCTCAAACATGCCAAAAAACCTCGGACTCAACTTGCCACGCTTGCCAAACTTGACAACGCCTTGGGTAGGTGATACCTTGAGGAAAACATGTTCGCCAACTTTGAACTTAAGTCCTTCCTTCTGTTATCGGCGTAGCTCTTCTACCTATCCTGCGCTGTAGTCAATCTCTGCCTGATGAGTTGGATCTTCTCTGACATCTCCTGGACCACTTCAGGTCCTACTAGCTGCCTATCTCCAGTCTCCTCCAAAACACAAGGGAGACTTGCAGGGTGGACCGGACAACTCCTCGAATGGAGCAGCCATGCCTATACTAGAATGAAAGTTGTTGTTATAAGCAAACTCTCAAGAGGTAGGTGACGCTCACAGTTGCCCCTCTAGCCAAACACGTATGCTCTCAACATGTCCTCAAGCATCTAAATTGTGTCTCCCAGACTGACCGTCAGTCTGAGGATGGAATGCTGAACTGAGCTTCAACTAAGAACCCAATTCCTCCTAGAGACCCTGCCACAACCTCGACGTAAATCGCGGGTTTCTGTCTAAGATGAGGACTTCGGCACACCACGCAATCTCATAATGTTGTCACATACAGCCTCACCAAGCTCTCCACAAACTCCTTTGTCATAGGCATGAAGTGAGCAATCTTATAGAATCGGTGCATGACTACCCACTGAGTCATTGCCCCTAACTGATCTAGGTAAACCCATTACAAAGTCCATGTTGATCGCTTCCCACTTCTACACTGGTATATACATCTTCTACGTAAGGTCAGATGTTCTCTGACGTTCAGCCTTAACCTTCTAACACACCAAACACCGATATGAATCTGCCACTTCCTTCTTCATGCCTGACAACCAGAATGATCACTTCAAGTCGTGGTACATTTGTGTTGTCTGGATGAATGGAGAACCGTGACCTATGAGCTTCTGCAAGCACTTGCTCCTTAACCTCTGCAATTTCCGCACACATACTCTATGTTGAAATCTGATGATGTCTTCCTCGTTATGAGCAATGCTTACCTTGCCCACCAACTCTTGAAGTCTAGGATGTGCTCCCTGTTGCTCCACCACTTGTCCAACACAGTAGACCTGATGGACAACTGCGCTTAGTCATGGCACACACTGCATCCTCAAGCATCTTCCAATCTTGCTAAAGTACGAACCTCTTCTTACTGAGAGCATCTGTCATGACATTCGCCTTTCTTGGATGGTACTAAAGCTCGAAATCATAGTCCTTTAAGAACCGATCCATCTCCTCTGTAATAGGTTCAACTCCTTCTGAGAGAATAGGTACTTCAAACTCTTGTGGTCTGTGACACCTCGAACCTGAGACCATAGAGATAGTGTCTCCAGATCTTCAGTGCATGGACCACAGCTTCTAACTCTAAATCATGGATTGGATAGTTACTACACTCATGCTCCTTTAATTGATGAGATGCATAGGCAACCACCATCCCATGCTACATCATAACACAACCAAGGCCTATCTACGAAGCATCTGAGTAGATCACAAAACCATCGGCACCACTTCATAGTATCAATAAGGGTGTAGATGTCAACCTTGTCTTCAGCTTCTGGAAACTGCTCTCACACTCCTCGGACCATACAAACTTAACTCCCTTCCTGGTTAGCTTGGTTAAAGCTGCCACTATGGAGGCAAAGCCTTCTATGAATCGCCTGTAGTAACCGGCTAACCAAGAAAGCTCCGGATCTCAGATGGTGCCCTCGAGTCTCCCACTCTAACACTGCCTGAACCTTTATTGGATCAACATCAACTCCAGCACCTAAGATGACATGCCAAGAAAGTGAACCTCATGTATCCAGAAGTTGAACTTGCTAAACTTGGCATGCAGCTTGTGTTCACAGAGAACCTCTAGGATTGTGCTCAGATTCTCACGATGTGTAGCTTCATCAGGAGAGTAGACTAACACATCGTCTATGAACACCACAACAAAACTATCCAAGTATGGCCTGAACACCCTGTTCATGAGATCCATCAACACTACAGGGGCGTTAGTCAGACCAAAAGGAAGCACAAGGAATTCGTAGTGTCCATAACGAGTCCTGAATGTTGTCTTGGAAGCCTCCTCCTCCTTAATCCTCAGCTGATGGTAACCTGAACGCAGATCGGTCTTGGAGAACATAGATGCATCTGGAGCTGATCAAATAGGTCATCGATGTGCGGCAAGGGGTACTTATTCTTCATCGTCACCTGGTTGAGCTTCTTGTAGTCAATGCACAATCTGAGAGCACCACATTCTTCTTCATGAACAGTACATGTGCTGTAATACTCCAAAAATTTAATTGATTAAAAATTTAAGAAAATAATAATGATTAAAATTGTTCAAGTAAAAATGAAATAAAATCATTACTGGACTCCCAAGATGTTGAAGCAACTATTTAATTTTATTGGACCAAACAACTCTTACTGGGCCAAAGAACAAAACTCAATGGCATAATTCCCCAAATTCGTAGGTATATTGAGCATAAATTGGAAAGGGAAATTAGGGAGAAAATCTATACCAATTAGAATTCCATGTTAACCCAAATTCATGCCCAACCATGTTAAGATGATTCCAAAGATAGTACTACGCCAATTGGGAGGAGAATCCTCGAATCTTGGAAGGTACCAAGCAAGAACCGCAACCCCACTTTCCTATTCTCATTAGGACTTGAATTAACCCTAAATCTATAAATAATCATCATATCTCTCTTGGGGAAGGGTTACCATCATGTTGGGGTCGTGGGAGGTCGAGCTAGGGCACCAGAAGAGGAGAGGATCGACCACAAACCGAGCTTCTTCTCCAACCGTCATGCTGCTGTGACCTGGAGGAAGACCTATCTTAAAACCATCCAAAGGTAGATGTTCTCGGACTTAAACTAAACATAGCACATACCACATCAAAGAGCTTCGAGTCTAGTTTCATATGCATCTATTTTTCCCAATTTTTATGAATCATGCAAGTCGTATTAAGCATTTTCCAAGAGTCGCTCCTGATTAGGGATTTTCATGTTCATACATGTTTCACTCATACTGATGTCAAATTGGGTCAAACCAAAAACATAGTTCTCTTCTACTCATTGTCCTCTACACTTTTCATGTTCATAGTTTTGTCCAAAAATCCCTGTATTTCGAGTTATAGGTCAATCATGAGGAACTGCATCGTTTTCATCATTTTCGGGCAAGATCCATGAACACGACCACTCCAGTCATTGCGTTCCTCACTGCATGAACGCGTACAACCCCGTTGGGTTTACATGAAAGGCGACCGAATACCTCATGGAATTTATGCATTTGACTTGACCGTCCTGACGCAGAAAATTATGTGCCACGTGGATTTCAGCACCTATGTAGAACGTGACTGGACATGCCATCGCAATTTGACCTATTTTCCCTCCCTTGTTTTATGCACAACTCTTATATTCGGATTTTGAAAACCCCTCAAGAACGCGACGTATCGAATTGTCGCAATTCTGGGTCGTCGCGACCTGTTGGCAGTTGCGTTATGAAGGCGACTAATATGGTCGTCATGTTTTAATGGTCATAGTGACATATCGGTCTGTCGTGACAAGAAGGCGACAGAAAGGTCCATTGTGATTTGTTGTTTTCACAGTGAACTGGTATTTTGAACTGTGTATAGTCTTCTTATGTGCAACGTCTAAACCCGTCACAAATTATAGGCCAACTCGAAACTAGTTTCTTTAGTTATACAGTTAACCATGTGCATGTCTTACTCTGCTATCATGTTAGCTAGTTGTTTAATGGCCTAAAAGTCGTCAACCCACATGAAGCTATAAGAACATGAATCTCTCGTCTAAGTGTTCTTAATGATTACTTGACTCCATCTACCATGTGAATGCTATGTGCTATGTTCTTACTCTGTCTTATAACAATTAAAATTCCTATATGTTAAAGTACAAAAATCATATGATAGTCTTAATTGCTTATATCATGTCATGTCTTATTGTTAATGGCTTTCCATCACATTTTAAACCAATGATTCTGATATTGAGACACACTCTACATGACACATTGCACTTATAGGCAGCCTTTATTGGGGGATTAGAAAACTCTCTGTTGGTCATTCCCTATCGGCAGACTAGGGACCTTTCAACTAAGATCTCCGTAAATCTCCGTACTCCATAGATTCCCTCATGGAGATTGAGTTGGTTGTACCATGAAGTTCTTAGAAGATAGAAAGCACTCACATTCTCATCTACTTCTTGTGAGAGTGATTTTATTACATTGAAACCAAGCCACTAAGTGTAAAGATTGAACTAATGTAATTAAGTTGTTATGCTGCTGAAATTTACTCCGGATCATGTCCACTTGCCTTGTTATTCTCATAATCATTGACATGATCTTTAGTACTTGACTATCTATTGTTGAAAATCATGTTGGCCATAATTGAATGGAATTACTAGAAATTATTGGAACTTCGGTTCATGACTGATGCCTGTGCAAATAAGGGCTCGATCTAGTCCTTCTCACATGATAATTGTCACTGGATTTAGCTTCTTGAATCGTTCTCGTACATGTTATACATTTGGAAGTTGTTCCATATCGTTATCATGATCATCTTACCATGAGTATTGCATGTTAGTATCTTGCCTAATAAATTGTTAATTCATGTAAAGCATGCCCGCACCATGAGATGTAAATCCTACTGGGCGTTAGTGCGCTTAAACCTGCTTATTTCACCATTTCAGGTGACAACTATGAGGACATAGAGCATGATGGGGCTGGGGAAGAGTGATGAGCTTCTTAGAGTATACCCGTCAACTTAGCACGATGCCAGGATATTAGAGTCCATAGAGTCTGTAATAGTTAGTTTTATTTCTGCATGAGACTTATGTACTTTGAATCGACAATAATTGGCCCTATTATTGGCTCTGATTATGCAAT